>JAPMLY010001334.1:75000-112148 GCA_026401115.1 Tetraselmis chui
CGTAAGTGCATGGCAGAGAGTCAATAAGCCACGGACGAGTTGCTCGGGGTCGGTAACTACAACGCCATCAATCGAAAATATAGGCAAACGAGCATACCGCACGGGTCAATCGGGTTTAACAATACCGCGCTAACCCTTCGTAACGCTGCGAGGGGCGCAAAACATGAGGGTGCTAGCGACAACATAGTATGGGAGGGTGAAATGCTCGTGCAAAGGTAGTGGTAGCGACGCCGGAGGTGGTGTGAGCTGGCTGCGCTAGTCAAGTTAGGGCCGAGGTCGCGCGCCTGGTAGTAGAAGAGAAGGCTCACTTATGATTCCTCTATATTAAGCGTGCGCTTTGATGAAGTCGTGCTCCTACTCTCTTCCTACTCCCTATTTTTGAATGACAGGAGAATGGCAACTTCGGGGAGAGCTCCTACTGTCAATAACGGCCGGGTACATTTCTCATTCTCTATACGATTTCATATACCGATAGGGATTCGATAAGAGAATGGCAAATTCCGCCTATCGGAGAGGATGGGTAAGGAAACCCCCGGTGTAAAACCCTATTCCTAAGACCTAAATGGCAATTAATTGGGTACACTCTGAGACCACAACCGATTCATTGGTACTTGTTGTAAATCATTTCATTTCATTTCATTACATATAACAATCAAACAAACCCGTTGCTCTCTTAGCCCCCCCATGACGCATATGAAGGTAGTTGTGGTGTACATGGTAAGGCCAATCTCCCTAATACATATGGTCCATGAATCGCCCATACAAAATATTGCAATGGCAACACCAATACCGACTAAGCAAGAACCACGGTATATAGTGAAAAAAAACATAAAAGCAAATGTACCGCGTAGTCCAATTGTCTATGATAAAAGCCGATAATGTCACTAGTCTTGCAACACGATGCGCGGCGTGTTGTTCACCGCCACGGGGGCTGACCGACCTATCTCGGCCAGCGTTCGACGTGTGGGGCATGCAAGTCAAACCCAGCTTCTACGTGACTCCGGTCGCGCTTGAGAAATAGAGGGCAAAGGCCGACATAAAACTCCACTCTAACATGCCATCGACGGGTCCGCTGCCGCGCGTCGATCTCCCGTACCCAGCAGGTCCATGCCGCTCCTCCGCTCGCGGGGATCCATCGAACGAAGGTCCCTCTTCACCTCATGGACATGTGGGAAAGGGGGGCGATATCAGACAATAGTAGTAGGGCGGTTGGCGCTCGTGCCTCATCCGAACTAGAGTGTTTATTCCCATGCTCATGTTCCCGCCAAGCCGTAGTAGCTATCTATTTCCAACACCCTTAGAGTTCAAGTCTCCGTAGGAGGTGGGTACGGACAATTTTTCCATTACCTTCCGAGCATGGCTTCGTTCTCATGCGGCAGAAAATCATAAGGATTTGCGCCGCAAGACCACGCCATTCCTCCTCCCGCAGTTGTCCTCTAGTGTTGTTGGGGTCGCGCTCCATCCCCTCGGTCAGCTCGACATCATCGGCGTTGTCGACGTCGAGGTGCTGTCGTCGAGCGCCATGCCATGGCATTGCTTCCCGGCAGCTGCCGCCACCTCCAACGCCTCCCTCCCGCAGGCGATCCGCTCGTACCCTCTTCGCCAAAGATATTCCACACATCGGTTAGACAAAAAAGCAGCGGGCTCAAAGCGCCGCAATATTAATGATTGTGCGACGGCCATGCAAATATGATGCATAGGCGACATTGGGAGGAAATATTGGGCATGCCGCTGTGGGGGGAACGCACGAAATCGCGAATGTAGACTTGCCACCTACATGCGCACAACCCAAGGGCAAGCCGCGTTCGGGCACAATATTCACGAATCTGCCATGATTTATTTTCAATAAGATCTTTAAGCCTTTTCAATAGGACATTGTTGGACGCGTCATTTCAATGCGCGTCGATCCGTACCTACTAACTAACGGGTTCAAAAACTCGAACATAGACTTTCGACGAATTATGTACATCCGCAATTTAAGTTTAGTCTAAGCTACAGTTTCAAGCCACACCCGTTGATTTAAGCCCACCTCAAGAGGCGGCTTGTGTGGAGCTTGGCAATGAATGTTTGCCCTTTCTTCATTCTTATAGGCTTGCAAGGCCAATTCCAGACGTTTGCCACGCGTGTAGCGGGTGTGGTGGCACAACCACATGTCTCAAGCATTCCAGACACCATTGCAACGTGTTGAGTCCAAAACGGCCAAGTTGGACCTCCCCCCTTGCCAATGCCAGTCGCCCTCGCCCATTTATATGGTACACGGTGTATCAAGACCTGCATCATGCGGGTTTTTACTCGCTTGTGTTGCAAATACTAAAGCAAGCGCCGGCGTAAACTTTCACGCTCCATATGCAAACCCGCCAGCCATGCCTTGTGCATTCATCACGGTATCCACGCCTCCAAACCCTCTCCGATAAGTCAAACATGGGTTGCGTGGATCGTTGAGTTGTGTGGCAGTTGGCCTTCTGAAAGCTAACTACAGACACAAATATGTTCTGTTTTATCTATCGTTGCTGTCTTTGAAGGTGGAAGTGTAGATGGAGGGAGAGATGAGAAGATGTTTGATTGTTAGTGTTTAACAATATATTGTAATCTAACAAAGGAATTGTTAAAAGGTTATGTCACCTCCCTATGTTGCACTAGGCTTAAATATCTCCCCGTCTAGATAGCTTGCACCTGCTTTCGCTTGGTTCTTATGCCATGTGCTAGGGCTTTCCAACCGTCATCAATTGACTAGCGACGCGGCTCGTCCAATCTAGGGAATCTCATTTTGCATTGGAAACCTCGCTTGGCGCGTCATCTGTCTAGTTAGATGTATTGTGCGTACTTGTACGTACCGGGAGTTACTGGTAGTATAGTTCGCATCAAAACCCTCGCTAAACTGTATTAGCGACGTACACACGTTGTACGTCCTTCCAATGGAAAAGCACGAATTCGAAATAGTACCGAGTACTTGTACAATGCTTTGCAATGTAGTGTTGCAAGATTGTACTCGTCACAACAATATGCAACTTGGCATGAGTGCTTGCGCAATGCTCGAGCACGGCGCTCAATCATGACGACGTGTGTAGATAATACGGTCTCCTTAGATTTTATTGGCTTAATTCGGCAAACTCGTCCGACCGCACTCGCTCGTCTTAGCTCGCATCTAACCATACCGAATAACAACTACCTGCTCCCTTCCCGGCTCTAATACCATTGGATGATACCCGGGTGCCATCATGCTTGACGTGGTGAGAAGGGCACGGGTTTTTTACTATCACGTGTTGAACATATTGCATGTCCAGACTATTGGGGAGGAGCGTATTTTCACATGTTGCATGTCCACATGTGTGTGGGAGATTGTAAACAATGAGCGGCATTGTATGTCCGGAGTTTGGTGATTGTCCGGACCTGTGTATGTCCGGACACGGACACACTTCTGTGACTGCGATCGATTTTTATTTCCTAACAAGAAAAAGAAAGCACTTTGGTGACTAGGCTGCCTTCCTGTTCCTCGGCCTTTGGTTTTCCCCTCTTTTCTTCTTTTTGCTTGGTGGCTTACGGTGCTTTTTTTGTAAGAAGATTACCTCTACCAAAGCTGTTTACTAATCCGTTGATGATAAAAAATACGTATATCACAAAAAGTGGGCATCTTCTAGAGACAGACCCCCAAAAAGTAATATCGCCAATGCGTGATTAGGATACATGTACATAAATAATTTATATCAACTATGCCACGTGCTGCCCACACCATCAGTAC
The DNA here is from genome assembly GCA_026401115.1 of Tetraselmis chui. Taxonomy (NCBI): domain Eukaryota; kingdom Viridiplantae; phylum Chlorophyta; class Chlorodendrophyceae; order Chlorodendrales; family Chlorodendraceae; genus Tetraselmis; species Tetraselmis chui. Next base: position 78,740 of record JAPMLY010001334.1, read on the forward strand.
ATTCAAGGGTACGGGTAAAGGTAGCATGCTTATGTTATGATCGAAATTATGAATGTAGGTACCCGTACAATATATTTAATAGATTTACATTAGCAACGATGCTCGTGTCTGTGCCTGCGCGGTGATATCGCTAGTGCGCTGGACGCTGGGAGGGGTCGAGCGTCAGGTCAGGAAAGCTCTATCATTGAGCATAGCAGCAACGTATGCTCAGCCAGCGCGAGGCCAGCAGCACCGTACGGGCACCTTACGCCGAAGCTGCAGCTGCAACTCAGTGACAGTACCAGTCGGGCTCGGTCTCCAGTGCTTTCTCTGTGCTGCAAAAAGTTTCAGGTACTAGGAACGTGCGGGTCGTCAGACCGCAGCCCATCCGGCAGCCGGTAGCGTCGGATCTCCCACCCGCCGCGGAGCACAGCGCCGACGCTTGAAAATGTCGCTTATTTACTCATGCGTGGCGCGCGCCCCCCCGCTCGGCAGCGACGCCGGGTACGTGGTGCTTGCGGACCACACGGCCTTCAGCGGCAACTTCAAGACGGTGTCATTTCAGTGCCTGCAAAAGCTTCCCAGCCGCAACGACCGTTTCACTTTCACCGTCGACGGCCACACCTTCAATTACCTCGTCAACGACCGCGTGGTGTACGGCGTGGTGGCGCAGCAGGAAGTCGGAAAGGCGCTTCCCTTCGGTTTCCTCGAAAAGGTCAAGGAAGACTTCCTAGTAAGTCCGCCGGGCCTTCTCACCGCCTGGCAACGCAACATCTTTCCACACAGCTTCCCCAAACTCGCTTGGCAACCTCCTACCGGCCTTTGTTTTTCGCGTGTGGTCGTCTCGGCCGCTGCAGATCCTCTGGTTTGGAAATTAGGTGCTGTTGAGTTCTTGCAGCAGCTAATAAAATGGAAAGCGAATGTGAATGGAGGCGGGTTTGTCTTTCAGAAACACCAGAGGAAAGGAAAATTGGGAATTTATAACTGTGTAGTAGGGATGCTATGCTGGAGAGGGAGGGAGTAGGGCTGCAGCGTTTTTGGACTATGTTTCCATGAAAGGCTTCGACCGTGTTGGTAGTCGAGGGTAGTGCAGCGAGCAAGGACGCGCTGCTAGTCTTCCTCTAGCATTGATCAGGGCCAAGGCTAGGAGACATGCAGGGTTGAGGAGGGAAGAGCAGGGCTTTGCTGTGATGAAGCGAGAGGGGGACGGGCCCGTGACATGATTTAAAAGTTTGGTTTGAGAACACGTAGTGCAAGAGAACGCAGTGTCTTGGCAGGTTTCTAATGTAACTGTGGGTTAATATGACGGGGTGGAGGGGGCGGGTAGGGTGATAACGCGGCGGTAGTGAAGGTAATGACGCCGTGTAAATGTGTGTGTGTGTGTGTGTGTGTGTGTGTGTGTGTGTGTGTGTGTGTGTTTTGAAATGCGTAGATCAAGCATGCGGGTGTGGCAATGGACGCGCCGGAGGGCAGCCTGGACAAGAAGTTTGGGCCCAAGCTGCAGCAGTTCATGCACTACTGCGAGTCCAATCCGAGCGAGTTCAATAAGATTGCTCAGGTGCAGCAGCGGGTACAGGAGGTGAAGGACATTGTGATTGAGAACATTGATAAGGTGCTGGAGCGCGGAGAGAGGATAGACACGCTGGTGGAGAAGACGGACACGCTCAAGTTTCACGCCAACCAGTTTCAGAAGCAGGGCACCATGCTGCGGCGCAGGTTATGGTGGGACAACATGAAGATGAAGGCCATCTTCGGCGGCGTTATCCTGCTGGTCATCCTCGTCATCGTCCTCATCATCTGCGGGGTTGCAAACTGCTGGTAGGGGTTTGTTTCTGGGGAGCAGCTGTGCTGACATCCCTGCGGAGCAGCCTGCCAGAGCAGGACACTCGGCAGCTCAGCGTTGGATACAAACAAATCATAAATAATTAGACGTTAGTAGATCGGACCTCAAATACTGTACAATGGTCGTCGCTTAAAAAATCATGCCACTAATGGAAAACTCCGAAACAGGAGAGTGCCCAAGCTTTTATGCACGAGTTTTTGTGTTGCGTGTGTGTGTTTCGGGGGTGGGGGGGGGGGGGGGCTGAAATGTCCTTCGATCCTGTGGGACTTCCCCAGGTGACTCTCTACCCTTACACGTTGCTCGTGTGTGCACGCTACTGCCCACCTCAGAGTGGCACCTGAAACCGCTGCATTGCTCTTTCAACAGTGATTGTCCTTAGATTCTAGAAACGCCGCATGGCATGCAAGACGTTGGGGTTTCTTTACAAGTGCACGGGTAAAACTACTACGAGGAGGTAAAAGAATTGATCAATCGCAGACGGCCGCTGCTGCGCCTGGGCGGTGTGCAATTCGGGAAAATAGAAGGGTTCGGGATGTTCTATAAAGTTGTAAGTAACACGGGAGGTTACATGAAAGTGAAGCCCTGCATACTGTGTGACATACTATAGCAAAGTTCAATGCGTATGCATGGCAACTATGGGGATAAGCCGATCGATGGCGAGTGCAAAAACTCACAGGCATGTCTCGACTCACGTCACGACAGAGTCTGGCAGAACAGATGCCATGAACATTTAATATTGTCATTTCCGCGCTCAAACACTAAACCATTCAGATTGAGAGGTTGATTGGAAGGTGCACATAGGAAAGGTTCAAATACGCCTGATGAGAAGAGATTTGCTCAGTTTTGTGTTACACCGTCGATGGTTTCAATCCTGACTGCTAAAGGCCGTCCATAAACACATTGCATGAAGGAAGACATCCGGTGTCAGACACCACTACCGACTAGAATGTATCATGGTCACGCGCCGTGGCGCAGAGTCGATGCATGCTGATGACGTTTGACAGCTCAAGCGATGAGCTGAGGGAGGGAGGAGGGCACGCCAGGGGTCTTGCCAAGCTTCTTCAGCGCGAGGTGCGCTGCCTTTTGCCCAGAGATCATCATGGCGCCAAAGGTAGGGCCCATGCGCGGGCAGCCGGACAGCTCAGCAACCTCCATACCGGCCAGGATCATGCCGGGAACCACCTCCTGGGTGCCTGCCACAACTGCGTCCTCCGCCGTGTTCATGTCCTGTGCCAGTCCCGAGACAAAATGAATTAGGGTAACATGCGGTAAAACCAGGGTTTCAGCTTGACATTCTCACACTGCAAATTCCCAAATGCAGGGCGTCCGAAAAGGCAAGTGATGATGCAAGTACGCGATGAGGAAGCTCACCAGTGCACTCATGCCGGGGATGTCCCCGACCATGCCAATGCGCTGCAGGCGCTTCACACCCGAGGCGCCGAGGGGGCCATCATGTCCGGTGCAGCTGATGACCACTTTGGACTCCATCACGTTGGGGTCCATGCAGGACTGGGTGTCGTGGCCAAAGAGTGTGACCAGCGCCCAGTTGGTCACCACTCCCGCCACGGACTGGACGCCGTCGACCTCCTTCACGATGAGGTCCTCAGCGGAGGTGGCGTTGAAGAGCTTCACGTTGGGCGCTTGCAGGACACGGCTCATTATGGTGGAGGTGAAGAGCGCGGCGTGGCGAATCACCACATCTGAAGAATCGAACGCGGTGGGAAGAGGGAGAGGGCAAACAAACAACAAACAACACAAGGCAGATGAGTTGCGCCCACCCTAACTATCATTTTTTGGATCAATTGTAAGTACCTCAATAAACCGAGCAAATCATGTAATTAATAAAACTCCCAAATTCTTCGCTGAGATCTATTCTTTAAATCGGTACATTCATAGGGAAGTGACAGATTCTCGGATAACTTTAGATACACACTTGACTAACAAGTAATTCCGAGATTAACAATCCATGCAAAACAAAATGACAGACACACACACACACACACACCATAGACTCTGTAAACTAAATCCAAGCATGCTAAGGGTTTCAGGGTTGACAAAGCGTCAGTTTATTCCACATTAAACCGTTCCACAGTGCGCGACGTCACTCACAGTCATCCTTCTCCTCATACTCGACGCCAATCTCGTCGAGGAATGTGTGAGCTGGCTTGCGAACCACCATGGCAGAGAACAGCTGGCCGCCGAGCCAAGCCCCGCCTCCAGGGGACACAGACTGCTCAATGAGGGCGACCTTGACGTCCGGGTACTTGGAGAGCTCGTAGGCGCAGGACAGGCCAGCGGAGCCGGCGCCCACGATAACGACATCCGCCTCTGCAAAGTTGTGCAGGTCGTTGAAGTACCTGACGGGGCGAACGGGGCGAGAGACGGAAGGGCCAGCAAGAGGGCCTGAAACACAACGAAGCCCTGCGGGACAATACGGGCGGAATTGCTTCCCGTCGCAGGAATTACCCTGATCCGGTAATGAGGGTATTTCTCAGCCTAACAGCACAGCAGCAGAGCTGCGTACTGCATCGGCACCCCTAGCACGTGTCGGGTCAGGCAACATGCAAATGTGTACATCGCGGTGCAAACTCTAACTTCACACATTAGTATTGCTGCAGTGAAGCTTGAGCAGTAGTACCGTGGTGTGCGACCAATGAAACAAATCAGTACTCGGAATACTCTATGTTGCTGAACTGTAGTTATGACTTACCTGCTGGTCATCTCGCGGCTGACCTGGGACTCGCGAATTGGCGCAAACTTGTAGTCGTCAAAAGAGCTGATGGTAGCGTGGGCAGCAGCAGGAGTCTGGTGGTGCCCAGCAGCAGTACGAGTGACATCAGCGGCGCGCTTGGTGGCGGACGGGCCGCGGAGAGGCCCGATGGACCTGGCACCATCTGACCTCAACGACTTGCGGGCGGGCCTTCCGGCGGAGGTGGGGGCAGACAGTGCCCGGGCAACAGTGGATGCAGCGACAACGAAAGTCATAGCGGCTTGCTAGTAATTTTTCTGATGGCTCGTATCTGAAAATCCTACGGGGGGCAAAGGGGGGGGGGGGGGGGGGGGGGGGGGGGGGGGGGGGGGGGGGGGGGGGGAGAACACTTTCTCCATCAGTGTTTTTTTCTCCTTTAGCGACAGGGGTGGAGTTTTTGGCCTCCCCTTTCGCTATTCTCCCTTGTTACTGGTGGATTCCACTGCTTTATTTGCAATAAATGTGTTACAAAACATAGACACGTGTTCCGTGATGAGGTGCATTATCAAGCCGTCATCATACAAATAATAACGTACTGAACATAGGAGCACAGGGAAAAACAAAAAACACACAGCGATACGTGTGACAACGCCGAGAGATATAGAGGTAGATGAAACTCGCTTGTATTACTTAAAATCACAAAGCTAAAACACAACTGTAACGGGCAAAGAAGCCAAAACTTGAAAGTTTGTTCGCTCGAAGTGATCCATCCGGAGGAAACATATTGAGAACACAATTCAACTACTCCGACGTCGTCGACCGTGCATCAATCGATCATCGAAACGTGTCTATATATATTGTACTTTTGTCGAACCTGGCAGTTTGGGATTGCAGTGGCCAGGAACGGCTAAATGTGTACGTGTGTTCGTTTTCGAGTGTGTGCTGACTCACGACGACACATTGTTGCAGTCAGAAATAAACGGCGCTGACGGGCGGCAGGTATAATAAGGTTCGGAGCGATGGCCTGCATCAAGTTGAACGCCGACATAAATACACAATTTACTGAATCGCCCGCCGGAGGACGACACGTACAACATCACGGGGAGCGAGAATATATGGGCTGGAAAAAAACTTACATAACAGAGTGGAGTAAGCTATCTCAGGCAGCATAGGAAGGCCGGTAACACAGCGCAATCATAATAATGGAAATAGCCAAACAAACGCAATATATCTACTAGCTGCCATCAAAATATTAATAATAATAAGTGGTACTGATCTTCACAACGAGATTCTAAACGAGCCGTGCGTGGACTGACAACTGGACATGAGTAGCGAGTGATAGGCGTAGGCAGTGAAGAGTTCTAGTAGGCACTTACCGCGGCGTGAGCGAAAGTTGCTAAATCGCCGAAGGCTTGAGCGATGCTGGTTCTAAAGTTTTTATGGGTTTGGCGACTTGCACCGACGCAGTAATGCGACCTGTAGCTGCTGAAATGGATATGTCGCACTCGCCTTTACCGATAATGATATATCCTTCGCCACTCCCACCCACTCGAGCACAGCATAACGGAAGAAAGACGTTACGGAGGGGTGCATCAGAGCCAGCAGCTTCGCCTGATCCCTCATTTCGCTCGCTGATTTGTTATCAGTTCTGAATAAACTACATTCGGAACGCCCCCTAACAAGTTATATAATTTCGCTATGTCCGAATCAAAGATTCACCGGAGCACAAAAAAGGTACAACTCTGAGCGGGTTTTCTATACTCTCTGCGCGCCATCATGCAGTCAGGCTTGACCCGATACGACAACTCACGTGTTGGATAGGCTCAGAACGTACTGACCAAGGTGGTCGCAACACGGGCATTGGTTAAAGATGAAAAGGAAGGAATCCAGGTGGCAAGTAGTGTCCCCACTGTCATCCACCGTCTCAGGGTCTACTGCAGTACATGCCATTTCGAAAGGACTCCCAACTACGACTACTGCTCCTCCAGCCAGCTCGTACTCGTAGTACTGTCTCCCTTCTCTTCAACCTCCGCACGTGCTCACCACGCTCCACGTCCTACTAAATCGTCCGGAGGATTGAAGGGGTTGAAGTTGCAATGAGTAATACGGTGTGGCGTTCCGCCGGGGCGACACAACCTCCAAGGGAAGACATACATTGATCCTTCGACAAACATGCAAAACAAGGATATCGTTGATAAGCTGTTTACACGCGACCAGCGCGGTTATTGCGTGAGAAAACGTAGGTGTAAAAGGTCGACACAAGGGTTTCGCGCATGTCTCAACGGAAGCCGCCGCCGGCGGCGGCGCCCACCACACGGAGCAGCAGCAGAGCGACACACACCGAGGCCTCTGGGTCCACTCCCGGTAACGATCTTGTCGCTCCCTCTACCCTGGATAATACCCTGGCTAGTCTTCGCTATGGAACTGTCGAGCTCATAGATAAGGCGATAGAAAGGTCGCAAGCGACCACAAATGAGCTCATAATGGCGCAATTTGAGCGCTTTAACGCAAACCTAGAGCAGCATCGCGGGCAGCCACCACAGCCACCTACGGCTGGTAGTCACCCATATGCCCGTAGCGAGAGGGACACTACCCCCGTATACGAGCCTGACCTTTATACATTCGAAGATGAGCATCCTAGACGCGGGCAGTTTGACGACGACAGCCTTAGCCGGTCGTTGCGCACACAAGCGCCCGTTTTCACGGCGGAGATCGCCTTTTCAGAGTTTCGACGCGACTATATCAACTATCTGCGTGCCATCAACTATGCGTTCCCATACCTACTAAAAGGAGCAGCGCCTCCTAATGCTGCTGTTAACACAGCTTACCAAAGCTTTCAAAAATAATGTTTGGGTACCTTTGCGTCGTCATGAAACACCCTACTGTTGCTATAGCGCTGCAAAACTTTCAGCGGGACCCGTCTTTCAAAGCTCGAGTGTCGCCAGGCTCAGACGCATGGCGCACACTCATTAACCATTTCGACCAGCGCGGTGTTGGTAGAACTGTTGGCTTACTCGCAAAACTTATGGACGCGCAAGGTGAAACAAAAAGTATAGACGCCTTTCTGCAACGTATGCTACACAGCTACCAAGATATTAATGAAGACGAGTTCATGGTTAGTGAAAAAATCCTTGTAGCAGCCACTCTATTTAACTTAAACATCAAGTTATCGGGGGCGAGAGCCATTATTATTGCAGCTTTGGATGCAAGACAGAATGGTCTAGCTGGTGCCTCTATACCTTTCACACAGCTTTACACTATGCTAATCCAGCACCACTCACACACGACCTTTCCTGGCCACAATCACCATGGACAACGGCATGGCATGCACGACCCCAGAGCCTTCAACTATGCTGTTGAAGTAGCTGTTGACGAGGCATTAGCTGCACGTGCCGACAGCTCGCAGCGACGAAGGCGCACGCCACCTCCATGCCGCTAATGTACTGAAGCCAACCTCCCGATGGCCGAAAGACTCCATTGGCATCAAGATTGCCCTTTGCTCTTGCAACCCTCTCACCACCAAGACCAAAAACCCCTGCCCCCACAGTCCCAACAACAGCAGTACCAGCAGCAACAGTACCACCAGTACGCACCCCACTCTTCATCCTTTCGCGGGCGGGGTCGTGGTCCTCGTGATAGGGGTGGTCGATGGGGATCGCATGGTCGTGGGGGGCGCGGCACCTTGTCGCATGATGCCCCTCCCGGACATCCATCTATGTCCCACACTAACATGGTCGCTTCTAGCGGAGACGTTGCCTCGGCACAATCTGCCCTTATGTCATTCTTTGACCTCGAAGGAGCACCATCCATTAACATGGCCGATGGACTCCGTGCCGGTTTTGGACCACCCCCCTCACGTTGTGAAGAGTACGTAGACCTACACGTCGGGTCACCAGTCTTCCGACATGGAATCGCGTGATAACTCCCCCGCGGCTTTCAGCGCTCATGTCGCCACCGCGCCGACCGCGCTTCGCTTCATCGACGCCGGTGCCAACATAAGTTTGGAGGCTCACCGTTCCGCCTTTTTCCCTGGCAGTTACACCCGGCTTCGCACCCCCATCCACGTCAAAGGCATCGATGTTGACATCCACGGCTACGGCCTTGTCGAACTCCATCTTGTCTATGAAGACGGCCACACCCGTCAACTTCGCATTCGGGCTGCCCACGCGCATGACATGTCCAAACGCGGTGCCCCAAGCATCATCTCTCAAGAGCATCTCCGGACCCGACACAACATCAGCTTCCATTACCCTGCCATCGGACAACCCTTTGCCAGCGATCCACATGGCAATCTCGTCCTCGTCATGCACAACAACCTACCTCACCTTCACACTCTTCCCGGTGAGTACACTTCCCTCCTTGCTTACAAAGGTGTCGGTCCTACGTCTACTGATACTACTTTGTGGCACCAACGCCTCGGTCACCCTGGCAGAGACACCATGACTCTCGCCCTCAGGAGCGCGGACATCACCGGAGCGAAGTACGACAGCCATGTTCCTCTGTTGCCATGCGAACCATGCATTCTAGCCAAATTGCACCATGCCCATGTCAACCACCAGCTCGGCACTAAGGCGACAGCATGCTTTCATGTATTCAGCTCTGACATCTTCGGCCCACTCAAGGAGACTGGGCCGGGGGGAGCCAAATACCTGCTTGGTGTAATTGATCACTTTTCAAACTATATTTGGGTCCTTGCACTTCCATCAAAGAAAGCTGTTGTTTCCACTTTGTCCTCCGTTCTCACAGAAATCCGTAACTTGCACTCTCGTCTGCTCCCTGCTCGTGCTTTCCGGCCCACCATCAAGTTCGACTTTGATCCGAACTACCTTGATGTTGCTTGCCGCACCATGGTCTCCTCGTTGGGCTACACTGCCCAATTCACGGCCCCGTACACCCACAACCAACTCGCCAAAATGGAACGACAGTGGGCTACCCTCGCGGACTCCGCCACCGCCATGCTTCAGCATGCCCACTACCCCGCCAAATATTGGGGACTCGCCATGCGCACGGCTGCTTACCTCCGCAACCGCCTCCCCTCGCCCGCTGCCTCCGGGGGTTCTGGAGGTGTTCCTTACACCCTTCTTCATGGTGTCACCACCGACCTCGCCCTGTTAGCACTAGCATCCCGTTGCACAGTACTTATGGACAAGGTAGCTATTTGTCATTCTAGTACTTAGTGTTATGCTATTAGCGGTACTCTATTCCCTATTAGTGGCGGTCGGCCGGCCCTGCCGGTGCCTTCGCCGGCCGCCATCTCTCTCCACTCACTTCTCTAGTCACCACAGCCGGCCCCCCTGTGGGGCCGGTACAACCTCCGTGTAACTATCCGTTCCCAACTCTAACAGGTTATGGGCCCTCCACCAAGTTACACTAGAGAAGAGCGTGTGTAAAGCGCTCGGCGCCACGCTAGTCCTACCTACTCCCACGTAAAAAAGAGTAGAGCGTGTGTAAAGCGCTCGGCGCCACGTTAGTAATTCATCGTCCCACCGACCCCACGCTTCGCCTTCGAGCTGGTTGTCCGCGACTGTCCTACCATCTCCCACGTAAAAAGGAGAAGAGCGTGTGTAAAGCGCCCGGCGCCACGTTCGCCCCACCCAGCTTTCTGTCTCACCTAGCCTTCAGCCTACCGATGCTCTCGACCGGATCTGGTTTTTCAGACCGACCCGCGAAAATTCGGCCCCGTGCGTACTTTAATTAGTACTGTTCTTGTTTTTTCCCGAGGCAATGCCGCAACGCTCACCTTACTTAGCGAGGAGCTTAACTGTCCCACGGCGAAAAGGGGGAGTCAACACGAGCGCCCATCTATTTTTTTGCGTGCCTACACGCTCCTAACGGCCTTGTTGGCTGTGCTTTTTCCTCGCCGGTCGCTCTCATGCGTGGGCTAATTCCCCCGTGGACAGTTTTTCCCGCTACATGTCAGAATAGTACATTACGCAGTACATTTGGAACTGCTTCATATCGGCAACTCGCCGGTAGCGGCACGTTCTTGTGAGCGCATGTCGCTACACATACCCGGCCGGAGACACACGCTACAAGCACTACACCTTCTACCAAGATGACACCTTCCTCAACGCAAGCTAGGACGACGTCAAGACCTCGGCTACCTTGAGGGGGGGTGTTTGCACTAGCATCCCGTTGCATAGTACTTATGTACAAGGTAGCTATTTGTCATTCTAGTACTTAGTGTTATGCTATTAGCGGTACTCTATTCCCTATTAGTGGCGGTCGGCCGGCCCTGCCGGTGCCTTCGCCGGCTGCCATCTCTCTCCACTCACTTCTCTAGTCACCACAACCGGCCCCCCTGTGGGGCCGGCACAACCTCCGTGTACCTATCCGTTCCCAACTCTAACACGCCCATCTCAAGGTCTTTGGTTGCACGGCCTACCTCCGCCTCGAGGACCGCTACAAGGACAAACCATCTCCTAAAGCTCTCCGATGCATGTTCATTGATTACTTCCATGATGGTCCGGGCTACTGGCTCCTCAACCTCGCCACTGGAAAACTCGTTCGGACCATCCATGTCGCTTTCATTGAGTCCCAACCTGCGCATGCACTTCCCACACCGTCCGTCCCCCTTGGCACTTCTCAAGCCTCTCCGCCCATTGGTCTCGAGCCTGGGGGGGGCCACCAGTGCCAATCTCTCGTGTGTGAACCCCGAGCACTTCACAGTCCCTATCAGCAATCCTTTTGCGGTTTTGCAAGACATTGCAAAGGACGACAGCCACTCCCACGACCCACCAGCACACACTGACCATGTTGACCGTGAGTCTTCATCATGTTTTGCAGCAGCTGCTTATGTCCAACGGACCAACAAGACTGCCAGAGTCTTCACGCAGAACAAACCTCCGCGGCCGCCTCGCACAACTACACAAGCTGCAAAGCTAGAGGGGCAACCTGCCGAAAGCGAGGAACCCATGACATACCCGCATGCGGCGCATATTCCCGTTCCAATTGACATCAAGCATGCCTTGAGCGGTAAGTATGCCGCAGCATGGCGAAAGGCCATCCGCTCACAGCTTGCGTCACTCCACATTAAGGGTACCTTCCGAATGGAAAATTTACCACTCGGGCGCAACGCCATAGGCAACAAGTGGGTCTTCAAGGTCAAAGCCAAATCAGATGGGTCAGTGGACCGCTTCAAGGCGCGACTTGTTGCTCAAGGATTCAGTCAACGTGCAGGGGTCGAATACTCTGAGACGTTATCTCCAGTCGTTAAGCTCGGCACTCTGCGCACGGTGCTGGCCATCGCTACCAAGCGGAACATGCACATGCACTCGGCAGACATCGAAACTGCGTTCCTCAACGCAGACCTCCAAGAGGAGATATATATGCGCCAACCCAAAGGGGCGGAGGATGGAACTCCTCGAGTCATGCGGCTCCAGAAAAGCATCTATGGACTGAAACATGCCTCGCGCGAATGGTACAAGCTTTTCCATCAAACCCTCTCCTCTCTTGGACTGAAGCGAGCGACATTTGACACCAGCCTCTACACGATGAACCACCCAGTGCATGGGATTTGCATTGTGCTGGTGTATGTGGACGACATTCTCATCGTCTCGGACTCACTTAAGTGGATTGAGTCGGCCAAACGGGCCATTGGGGACCAATTCCGCATGACGGACTTTGGTGATGCAAAATTCATCCTCGGGATGGACATTATCAGGAATAGAGAAGCCGGGACCATCAGTCTCTCCCAGGAACAGTACACGAAGGAGATCCTCGAGAAGTACGGCATGTTGGACATCACGCCCTCGAAGGTGCCCATGGCGCCTACGCACTATCGAGACGGAGAACTTGCATCAAATCAGGACAAGATGGCCTTGACGCCATCGGAACACGAGACCTTCCGTGCTATCCTCGGATCCGTGAACTTCCTATGCATGTGCACAAGGCCTGATATTGCATTCGCGATTAGCGTCATTAGCAGACGCCAGACAGCTCCGACGCAATTGCACATGAAGCAACTCAAGCGTTTGTTGCGCTACCTCAACGGGACCAGACCCGTGGGCATCACCTATGGACGACCATCACAAGACAATGCGGAGGACATTAAAGTGTTCTCGGATTCGGACTGGGCGGCTCACACGACCACCAGGCGATCGCAATATGGGGAGGTGGTCATGCTCAATGGAGGAGCAGTTAGTTGGACCTCCAAGCAACAAGAGGTGGTAGCCTTGTCCACCACAGAGGCAGAGTATGTCGCTGTCAGCCGCGCAAGACAAAGCGCGGTACACTTTCGACAACTAATGGCAGATGTCCACCAACGCCGGCGCGGTGCTACCACAGTCTATGAGGACAACGAGGGAGCAGTCAAGCTTGCTAACAACCCCATGGCCTCAAATAGGACAAAACACATTGACATCAAGCACCACTACATTCGGGAACTGGTGGATGCGAAGACAGTTGCGGCTATATCTGTGGGCACGTCAGACATGCTTGCAGATGGCCTGACGAAGGCGCTACCGCAGCCGAAGCACAAAATGATCTTCAAGCGCTGCATGGGAGCGGCGCCAAGTGGAGACTAGTTTACTTGCATCACTGCCAATGATCTAGAGGGGCTATTATAGTACAGCATTATCAGTACATGTACGTTCGCGGTTGTGAACGTTATCGGTGAATACGTTTAGTTGACCAGTACAGACAAACACGATACAAGCAACAGTCTGTCCTGTTGCTGTTCAGTTCTCCTGTAACCATCACACAGCCCCCTACTGCACACACATTTGTCGACGCACCTAGCGTCTCACGGGCACCTCCGATAAGAGTTCGCGCTAGCATATTTATAAAAAGGAAAATCGCCAAGCGCTAGAAACTTCGAAGCGTGGCGGTTAGCCTTCGGAGAGCTAATAACTGCATACACAAATCTATTATGTTATGTTTTTTGTAACAACTCAATTGTTAGGTGGAAGTGCAAATGGAGAGAAAATGAGAAGATGTCTCAATATATTACTTAAGCACTATATTGTAATTGAACAAAGGGAATTGTTAAATGGTTCGGTCACCTCCCTCTATTGCACTAGTGCCTCGGGCAAATATGTTGTATGGTATATATACAGCACGAGTATACAACACGGGTCGCGTCGGCATAATTGACGGATTTTAATTACATACTACTAATACTACGCGGGCCGCGCTGCTAACATAAGCGTCGCCCTCTAAGATGATGTAGCTCGCTGAACCAGCATCACACCACCGGTTCCGGCCAAGGCACTGCGGAGGAGCAACCAACAGCCGCCAGCCGACCGGGGAAGGAAGGTCTTGAGGTACGGGGTTTGGGTACGGGGAGGGTTGCCCGGTGGCGGCCTAGTCCGCGCGGCGGTTGACGCCGTAAACCGCGAGTTGTTGGGCGGTCATGCGGCGCTGCCGGGTCCAGCATGCGACGCCCTTGCGCCTCTTGCTCGGGATGCACAAAGGGATGTCGCAGTCCGGGCACTTGTAGGACGTCCAACCCACATTGTCGTCGTCCACACGGCACATAGTGCAGCGGGCTTGCTTGGTGGCGTTGTCGTTGCCGGGGCGTTTGCCGAGGTGCATGATGCTGTGAGGCAGCAGGGGTGGCTCGTTGGTGATGTCGGCCAGTACGCGCTCGGTCGTGCGAGTCGGCTCCACCTCCCTTGTCAGCCCATTGTATATCAGGGCCTTGCACATCAGGTCGGCGAAGTTGACAACGGTTGGCTCTTTGAGTGGGTGGTGCCTCGGGAGGTGGTGCTTCGCGAGCTTCCAACAGTCGGTGACGTGAATGCCGGCCATGGTGGTGTGCAGGCGGAACCAGCAGTCCTGCGTCAGCCACAGCTCCTCCAACATCAGGTCGTGCTGGCGGCTATGGTTGTGGTTGTCGACGCGCGGGTTCCGAGCGAAGTACAGCGAGACCACGTCTAGACGAGGTATGGGCCTGGTGGTGATGTTGTTGAGGTCGTCAGCCCAACGTTGAACGTACGGCTCGCCATCGTGCACCCCCCCAGCTCCCTCCGTAGCCAGAAAGAATAACACCCTCCTCCTGTTGTACTTGTACCCGATTGCCATCATGCCCACACCCTCAACAGTGGAGCGGAGAACCATGCGACTGCCGGCGGGCTTGTCCTTCAGGTGTGACTTTAGGTAGGCCTTGGGGTACTGAGAGTGGGATGTCTTGACACAGCCAATGAAGTGCCGGCCTGTCTTGCCCACAGCGACTGCGGCCTGTCACAACCATCCAACAAAATAATCAGTTTCACACATTCACATGCAGGCATTCATTGTACTGAATTGATATCTATGTTGTTGTACCTTGACAGATGCAAACCAGCTGTCGCCCAGCACAGTCGCGCCTGCAGGAGCAGATCGCTCAGCCATCCGCAGGGTGCAAGCGGCAGTCACACCCAGCTCAGGTGCGTGCTCCTTCAGCCTCATAGCATCCATGCCCTCTTGGATCTCAAAATGAATCATGACACCAGTCGCACAATCACACGCCGTCTTTCCCTCAGTGCCCAACGGCTTGGGCTTGCGCTTGATGAAGGATATGTTGGGTAGGCCGCCAGTCTTGGTGGAGCGTGGCTGGTACGCGCTCATGGCCTCGTCGAAGGTGATCCACACCCCCATCACCAGCATCATCATCATGTTGCGGTTGAAGTCCTCCACCATCTGAGTGAACATCTGCCATGTGTCTGGGCCAGCTCCAGGTGCCGCCTTGCTGAACTTGACCATGGCACGGATCTGCTCGAACCGCCAGTGCGGCATGTACTTCTGGAAGTTGGGAGCCTCGCGGATACCGTCGGCCTCGGTATGGTCGGCCCAAAGCGCCTTGCCCTTTTGGTTGAACTGCCTCGCTGCTAGCACTAGTCCCCATAATCTCACCCACTCTGACTTAGTGACCGGGCGAAAGGTAGTACGAGTCCGAAGCGCGTAGTCGTTCAGTTTTTCCAGGTCATGAACCACATCGCCAGGGTAGAGCTTCAGCCAGAGGGCGAGTAGGTCCAGGGCTCCGTCTCTGTAGGGAAGCCCGCCTCGCAATCCAGTAGCCTCGCCTCCAGCAGCACGCATGAGGTCAGCAGCACGGTCTTCAGTGGTGATGGGGGGGTCGTAGTCTGGGCCACATACCGTCCATGTAATAGTCTGGCGCCCATCGCCAGTGGTAGACAGTATCACTGTGTAGGGGGTGCCAGTGATAGGCTCGACCAAAAGGCTTTGAACATGGCAGTCGAGTGGGAGATCTTGCCCGCCCAGCCCTTCCTGCTCGTCGTCACTGTCGGCGCCTCCACTCTCGTTCACTACCTCCTCGGACGCCTCTAGTGTCTCGTAGTACAGCTCGTTCGGGTCGTCGCAATCGACGTTCGGGTCGTCGCCATCGTAGCCAATCGCGGCGCGCGGGCTAAACACGTCGTAACTAGGAGTGGCGCGCGACGAGGTAGCGGCCGATGCAACGGAGCAGCCAGCCGACCCGGCCGCCGACTGTACAGCCAGCCGTACCGTGACGCTGCCGTCAAGTGTAGACTCGGTCTGGACTGAAACGAGTGGTATATCCGGTTGGTCAAGCACTTCTGTCACATGAATCGAGACGCCGGGTGACGGAGCATGATCGGCGACGAGGAGCTGTGGCACGGGGTTTTGGCGCGACTTGGGGTTGGGCACTAGGGCACGACGGACAGCCGGCGCCGCCGCGAGAGGCGCCACGACACCATGGACACTTCCGGGGGGAACGGGAGGTGACGGGCAGGGCATAGCTTGTCTCGGCTCCGTGAAGGGGACCGTCGACTGTGCTCTTGCCTGCCGGGCGTAGGCGAGTCAGTTGTCTTTGTAACATTTGAAAAAAAAATCAAATTCCGTGCCTCGGACAGACGCAATCGCACGGCCGCGCCACCCACACACGTCGACAAAATCACCACAAGCCGACGACATACTGTCCAGGCAAGGTATTAGACGAGTGCATGGTGGTAGAGGAGACACACATGGGGCAGGGCGCCAGCGCCGGTGGGTTGCAGCTTCAGCACGTTGGTGGTCTCGCATGACTCTGTGCCGTCATCCCACCTGATGCGGAACTTCTTGCTGGCGACCGACTCGACGACGTTACCAAACTTCAAGGCCCTCTGTTGGCGTACTCTGCCAAGGGCAGCGGGTTCAAATGGCCCTCGACGGGCGGCCACACGGCTGTTGATCTCGATAGGTTTCCTCATGGTGGAGAGGTGGGTGGGTGGTGGGGGCCGCCTTGTGCTGGCCGATATGCGGACTCCAGCGGGCCCGGGTCAACTTAAGTATACTATTTGGCGCTTGGGGGACCTCCCCTGACGCCCTGGTGGTCATCATGCCAGTTTTGCCCATAGCATTGGGCCCATACTGTTTCCTTACATATGTTTACGGGACGACCGGCGACGACGGTGGACGAGGTGATCGAGACAACGGCGGGATCGACGACCGACTACGCGAAGAGGCAATTTCTGCCAGTTTTTTCCCTTTACCGGAGTCACGAAGAGGAAAGATTAGGCTGGCGTACCTATGAGTCGAATGCACACCGGCCTCGGTTGGCCACCGCCTCGTCGTTGGAGCAAGCTGAGAATGTGATAGTCTAGCGACAGATTTATTTTGCATTTTAGACAAGTGGATTTGCACTTGCTTATAATTTTTTTCGAAATTTATAGTGTTGTTATTGCTTAGGGGAGGGGGGGGGGGTTCCAACTATTTTGGATTAATTACAATTATATAACCCCCGAGGAATAGTGGCGCGTATTGCAAAAGTGCGCGTTGCCATGTGTACCAAGTCGATGAGTACCGATCTTACCCATCGACAATTAGGGCCTGGTTGAAGACCTCCTCCTTGGTCTTGCAACAGGATTGCTGCAATCCCCACTGTTGAAGCATCTGTAGCCACGGTGAACGTCGCGTCCGAGCCGACCTCCGGAAGGATCAGGCATGGCGCGGAAATGAGCCGTAACTTGAGAGTCTCGAAGGCTTCCAAACAGGTAGGCGTCAGCGTAACCTTCTGTGGCTGGGACTTCCGCAGTAAGTCCGTCAATGGAGCCGTAAGGTCGCTAAAATGGTGTATAAATCTGGCATAGAAGTTGCAAAAGTCTACGAAACTGCGAACCTCCTTCTGCGTCTTGGGCATTGGCCAGTCTGCAACGGCCTCGACTTTCTTTGTAGAAACCGATATTTTACCGGCTGACACAGTATAGCCCAGGTATTCCATCTGTTGTAATCCGAAGAAGCATTTCTTAAGGCGCAATTTTAGCCCTTCCTCCTTGAATCTTTGCAGCACTAGACGTAGGTGCTCCAGGTGCTCCTCCAGTGTTCGACTGAAAATGCAGACGTCATCCAGGTAGACTGTCACGAACTTATGTAAAAAGTCGCGAAGAATGTCGTTCATCATTCGTTGAAATGTAGCCGGCGCATTGCACATGCCAAACGGCATGGCGACCCACTCCATTAAGCCATCAGGGGTCTGAAAAGCCGTCTTGTGAACGTCCTGGTCACGCACTGGAACTTGCCAGAATCCCGAAGCGAGGTCGAGGTGTGTGTAAAAATTCGCATCCTTAAGTTCGTCCAGAGTATCATCCACACGCGGTAGTGGGTAAGCATCTTTACGCGTAACCTCGTTAAGGCCACGGTAGTCAATGCACAGACTTAGCGAGCCATCAGCTTTCCGCACAAAAAGAATTGGCGAGCCAAACTCACTGTAGCTGGGACGTACTAAACCAGCCTCCACTGCGTCTTTGAGCTGTCGATTAAGCTCATCGCGCTCTGCGGGTGACAATCTGTTCAGACGTTGACGTCGCATTGGGCCAATTGTTTCAATGGGATGATCCACTGTCGGCTCACATGTGGAGAGTCGACAGGTTGCAGTAACTCCGGAAAGTCATCGAAGAGTAACGACCGGAAGTTGTCACGTTGTTCTGCAGTTAGCTCCTCTCCAGTGTGAAAGTCTGTCGGTTGTTTAGCGGTTGACGTGTGTTCAGTGACGTAAAAATCAGCATGACGTCCCCTGCTACGGCGCGTCTTGCGCATGAGCTTCTGAACTTTTGTAGACGACAGGAGTAGACACTCAGGGCGTCGTTCCTCGAGGGTAGTCTCCACAGCTGTGCCGTCCATTAGTGTAAAAATTCTGGTTGTACCAAACTGTAAAGAGGCCTGTTCGTCATCAAGCCATGGTAAACCCATGATTAAATCAGCTGTGCGTAAATCACGTAAGACGTAAAAGGTCCGGTGAAATTCATGTCGAGCCATCTCAAAAGTGACGTCGCAGACTGTCGTAGAAGTCACTCGTTGTCCATTGGCGAGTCGAACTGGGGTTTTAGTCGCAGACTTCCGAGTCTGTAAAGCAAAGCGTCGTACAAAGTCCTCTGACACAAAATCAAGCGTCGCAGCGCAGTCCACTAATCCAGAAATTTGGTGTCCGCCATCAGGAGTTTTCACAGTCAGCTCAGTTCGAATTAACGGGCGAGCTTCCGTGAGGTCAGTCAGCAGGGCTGTAGCTGGCGAAGAAAATTGTCGCAGCGTAGCGATGGACGGTTCTGCGTCGTCTGAAGGTACATGTACCGAGTTGGGTTGATCAGGTGCTGTAGGTTCTGATGAGTCGTTAAACACACAATCTGCGTCGACTAACCACAGCTGTACAGGCCAAGGAGCTGGAGCAACCACCTCCTGTTGCGCTGGGTTCTCCAGTGACTGACGAGTAAAATTCTTGGTAGAGTTTCCAGTGCTTAGTCACTTGAGTAAATTTCGCCCACTTCGGTAGTACAAACACAGCCATCGTAGATGTCGGAGATGTTCGACGACAATCCTCAAAATGCTGCGCAATCTGCTCAGCTAACTCCCAGGGTGGGTTGATGAACACCCGTTCTTCTGACAAATCTTTGTCTAGAATCGAGTCACTCGGCGAACTGTGAGGTAGGTCACCGTGCGAGTTAAGACCTTCATCATCAGCACATCCCTCCAATGTGAAGTTGAATTGTGCATGCAGAGGGTCAAAGACTGAGTCAACCAGTTTCCAATCAATTGAACGTCTGGTTACAGTTTTACGACTCTGTCTCTCTTTAGTCTGACGACGACGACCTGCTACTAGCGTTACAGGTGTCGCGACTGTAGTCGATGGAGATGCCGAAGGAGTTTCGACGACCTCTGTCGCTAATAGTGTCTCAGAATGAACAGTAGATGTAGCCGGCTGCTCCAGTTCATTTGTAGAACAGCCTTGCCACCATCATTGCTTCTTAGGTTCCATCGGTGCCTTGCCCTTGAACTCAGGGCATTGGAACAGTCGGTGTCCCTTCTTGTGGCACTTGAAGCAGAGTCCCTCATCCATGTGTCGTTTACGCTCCTCAGCTGTCATCGCATTTGCGAGTGAGTTAAAATCTTCGCGGCCAGATGTCTGACCACGTCCGCCATTGTTGCCACCACGACCACCATTGTTGCCGCTAACACGTCCACGTCCGCGGCCACGACCACGGCCACCTCTATTACGTTTCCAAACGTTAGAGGCTTCGTCGAGAGGGTCCTCAAAATTGCGCTTGCGTGTTGGATGGGCAGATGGACCAGTAGCAGACCTCGCATTGCTGAGTTCCGGCGAGTCTGTCACGACGTCGTTCAGGAAATTTTGCAGCTCCACCAGTGTAATCTGGTATCCCTTCTGAGCTCGGTGTGACTTTGCTTGGTTCTTGAGCGACGTGTTCGCTAGGCCATTAATGAAGCGTACACACTGTACACTAGCTGTCAGGTGTTCACGAGACCGGCGTAAGTAGTCGTTGTACTGCTTAGTGTAGACCGCGTAACTCATTGTACTGCTCTGCGTAAAGCTTAGCAAAGTGTTAATTGCGTCGTCCTTGATGTTCGGAAGAAACATTGACTTGCGTAACTCCGTTACAAGCTCGTCGTACGTAGATGGAATTGGAGGCTGATTTTTCCGGTTCAACCACCACCCATTCAGATGTCCAGAGAACTGTGAAGTAACCCAGATAACCGAGTCGTACGTGTCAAGCACAATCCCAAGCATAACAAAACGCTGAGGCTGTGCTTCGAGCCAATTCTCCTGTACATGGGGTACTTGACCATTCTGATTCGGCGAATTAATTGCAGCCTTACGCTGAGTCTCCGTGAGGTTCACAGGTAGTCCAACCAAGTTGTGGGTAGGCATAGGCATTCCCACTCGTAAATCCGTAGGTCCTTCACCAGTCAGTCGATTGATGTGTCCACGAATCAGCAGCCAGACAGAATCAGAGTCGACCGTTGTAAACCGGGAGTACATGTGGAACTGTCTCGGGATAGACGCGTCATCGTGCAAGACTGGAACGTGTTGTTTGATTGCCCGGAAAAAGGATTCCCACTGAACCACGTAACCAAAGTGAAGTAATTCACTCTTTTGCTTCTCAGCACGAAGTAACCCCTTCTGTGCGGGCGTAAGTGTCAGACCGTCGATGTTAATGGTTTCCGGGACGACGTAAGTGCCATCCGGGTTAGCTGTCGACTTGTGCTAAAACAGCCTGCTCAACCTGAGCATGTGTGCGTAAGTTGTTCGTAGCAAGCAGGACTGGAATAGATGCCGAGTACACGTAGACAAGATGTCGTCCTTGAGGTAGCGTAACGTTAACAAGTTCACCACTCAACAGCGTCAAATCATCCGGTGTCAAAACAAGACCGGTCTCCTCGTGTAACTCGCGAATAGCAGCGTCGACAGGCTCTTCGTTAGGTAAGACAGAGCCAGCTGGGAACCAGCTCGGAAGGGCAAATGCGGCAGGAAGGGGAATGCAGAGCGCGTGCTAGTGATAGAGGATAAGGACAAAAGGACCAAAGGTGCCGACAGTCACACGGATTATAGGGAGGCGGTCAAGACTGTGCTCAGAAAAGTGGTAGAAAATGCACATGAGCGTAACCAATCTGTGCGTGGCGCTGCGACTCAAGCCCAGACAACATTGTTAAAGGATTACAATATCACTATTAGTCACTCATGGTGCCGCGCCTTGATCTCAACATCTATCAAGACTGGCATACATGTGCCCACTCCCCAAAAGAGTGGCGGTACTCTAATTCCGCTAGCAATCGAAGAGCGCATCGCCAGCGTTGTGCGTCGCGTCCGCAGCAAAAAGCTCCCCGTCTTTCGAGACGATATGTCATGGCATGGGCGACACACCAAATCCAAGGGGCACAATACGAGAACAACTTTGAAAAAGGGCAAGCATCAGAGGGATGGTACCGTGGTTTTTTACGTAGACACAACTTCCTCACTGGAGCAGAGCGCCCCCTCGAGATGACACGACATGAGTGGCTAACCCTAGGCAACCTAGAAACATACTTTGATGTGTGCGCTGAAGTGCTAGTAAAGGCCGGCGTTGCTAATGTGAATCCTAACTACGACCCGAACGTCAAGGGCAGCGAACCCGTCTTTATTGACAAGCCGCACCTTATTGCTTCCTTCGACGAGACAAAGGTAGCCCTAGACTCAACCACTGCAAGCAAAGGCAAGCAAGACCGTGGGCTACGCGCAGGGGTGGAGGATGATGGGGAGTGTTTCGTTATCAAGTCCAGCTCATGCGCCACTGTTGTGTGTGGCCGCCTGGGTACATGAGAGGCGCTACCGCCTTACATTGTCTTTGCTTCAGGCAATACCTATCATCCTGCATGGGCCCCGCACTTTTTGTCAAACATCAAGAACAAGGACGGCGAGTACATGGCGTGGCGCTATGCAAGCAACGAGAAAGGAAGTCTTAACGAAGAGGGTGCTGCTGACTACGTGAGGACAGTGTTGTATGAAGCTCTAGGGTCCCCACCCTCAAGGGATGATAGCCTTGGCCATCAAGGCGTTGTGATATGCGATGGGGTGGGCACTCACATTGGGTTCGCAGTGCTTGAGACCGCAGTGGAGCTTGGCTTGGAAGTCGTCTTGCGCGTCCCGCACCTAAGCTTCCGCCTACAAGGCGAGGACACAGTGAATTTCTCTGTGCTAAAGGTAAAGTTATTACCTCACCATATTGCTAACATATTTTCAGTTTATTGTGATATTATGCACAATGTTGACATGCTATTCAATGGCACACGCAGGCAAAATGGAGAAAGATCAAGCGCGAGACGTTGCGGACGATCAACATCGACGAAAACGGCAACATGCGCTCACCCCTTCTACCCCTCAAGTACAAACACTTCGCACAGATGTTCAAGGTCGCTTGGGATAAGGCTTTCACCCGGGAGCGGAACATGAAGGGCTGGGAAAAGGAGGGTATCTTTCCAAGATTCGACATGAAGGAAATTGAAATTGAAATTGAAATTGTTTACAACATGTCCCGGCAAACTGGACCGAGTGCTGTCTCACGGGCCACTCTACTTCGCCATACAAGACTTATTAGCAAGTTGGGCCCGGGTCTCTCCGACCAGGTACATTTCTTATCGACACACCTATCTGCAATTCGTGTCGACGTTCCTCGGGAGTTATATAACTGTAAGCAACCGCGGTAATTGCCACAGTCCCCTCACCTAAGCAGTAACAGCGTAATAATTTTGTAATCAAGAAAAGCAGATCTAAAAATAAATCCACTTGTCTAGAAATGCAAAACTAAACTGCTGCTCGACCTTCACGATGCACGGCCCGCTCCCACCGAACCGGGGTGTCGACCGGCCTAGGCCGGTCGGCGTTCGGGAGGGACGACGGGCCAGCCTAATCTAGCTCCCGCGTGACTTCGGTCTTGCCGAAGGTAGGAGGGGAAAGGCTGGCAAAAACCCCCTCCTCGCGCGGTCGCTCGTCGATCCCGCCGCTCCATCCCGTAAACCCCGCCCCGAGGTCTTGCCGCGTCCACCGACGCGGCGGTCCTCCGTGTCGAGGTCCCCCATCACCTCGAGGACAGGTGGGGGGGACCGAGACACACAGACATAGAAAAAACTAGCGCTCCTGCCGCCGCGCCTGAATTTTCCCCGCTCATTTCCTCGGTTTTTTCTCTGTCTGGTACCCGGGTACCTGTCGGTTTTCCGGCCTGCGGCCGTACCCTCCCCGAGGGACGACGGGCCAGCCTAATCTAGCTCCCGCGTGACTTCGGTCTTGCCGAAGGTAGGAGGGGAAAGGCTGGCAAAAACCCCCTCCTCGCGCGGTCGCTCGTCGATCCCGCCGCTCCATCCCGTAAACCCCGCCCCGAGGTCTTGCCGCGTCCACCGACGCGGCGGTCCTCCGTGTCGAGGTCCCCCATCACCTCGAGGACAGGTGGGGGGGACCGAGACACACAGACATAGAAAAAACTAGCGCTCCTGCCGCCGCGCCTGAATTTTCCCCGCTCATTTCCTCGGTTTTTTCTCTGTCTGGTACCCGGGTACCTGTCGGTTTTCCGGCCTGCGGCCGTACCCTCCCCCTCTGATCGCGCGTCCACCGAGCAGCCTTTTCTTGAGCGGGGGCCTCCGCGCTCACCCGGGCCCACGCTCAAGGACCCCTAGGAGTATGAAGGTCTGTCGGGGTAGTGGGTGTCGACGAGGGGGGGGGCAGGTCATCGTAGCCGGATCCGGCGGGCCACGGGCGCCCGGAATTAAACAAAACCCTCCGTGCCGGGTTTTCCGGCGGCGCCGACCCAAAGGGTCGTCGCCGCCAGATCGTGTCGCTCCTCCCATCGCGACTGTCCTCCTTGCCGTCCCAGCTTACTCCTCCCCCCGGGAGATGACGCTGGACGGCGTAGCGACGCGCTAGTGAGCGCCCTACCCTGGTGCTGCTCCCCAACTAGCTCGACGCCGGGTACGGACATTATTTTTAGTATCCAAAAAAGCCCTCCGTACAGGGCTTTCCGGCGGCGGCTGATCATGAGGATCGCCGCCGCCTCCTGTAGCCGCTCCTCCGTCTGCGACTAGCCACCGTCCTGTGCCATGTCTTGCCTCACCCCTCGGCAAGGTTCGACCGGCACAGGGCTGGTCGACAGCTAGCGAGCGCTGGCCACCACCAGCTCCAACACCCGCCTCCCACCGCTGATCCGGCCGTACCCTCCTCGCCATCAAACGCTGCCGTAGTACATGCCCCACTCCTAAAAGTAAGGCTGTATCTTGGAGTATCTGTACGCGAAAAAACATATCGGACGGGCCGAGCGGGAGATCTTGGCGCCGGTAGTGCACAGAAATATTTTTTCAAAAGCCCTCTGTAAAGGGCTTTCCCGACAGCTGCTGATCCCACGGATCGAGCTGTCGGCCCTCTTAGCCCCCTACGGGGTTTCCAGCGCACACCACGGGGAGGTGAGGGGATGCCGACGGGCCTGCGAGCGCACCCCTAGCTACGGTGGACGTTGCGTCCGAGCTTACCTCCGGAAGGAACATGCATGGCGCGGAAACGAGCCGTAACTTGAGAGTCTCAAAGGCTTACAAGCATGCATGCGTCAGCGTAACCTTTTGTGGTTGGGACTTCCGCAGTAAGTCCGTCACTGGAGCCGTAAGGTCGCTGAAGTGATGAATAAATCTGGCGTAGAAGTTGCAGAATTGCACGAAACTGCGAGCCTCCTTCCGCGTCGTAGGCACTGGCCAATATGCAACGGCCTCGACTTTCTTTGTGGAAACCGACTACTAATTGTAGTATGCGTCAACGACGGTCTCGAGGTGAGTCCCATATGCTTTATTTCAAGTGCCACTGTGCTCCTTTCCCATCTACGTAGTCGTGCCCAGCTATGCCGAAATCCTGCACATTCGCGCGCGCGCGCGCGCGCGTGTGTGTGTGTGTGTGTGTGTGTGTGTGTGTGTGTGTGTGTGTGTGTGTGTGTGTGTGTGTGTGTGTGTGTGTGTGTGTGTGTGTGTGTGTGTGTGTGTGTGTGTGTGTGTGTGTGTAATTGTGTGTGTGTGTGTGTGTGTGTGTTGTGTGCTTCGCAAGTCTTACTTGTAATTTATTTTCTCAACCGTGTTGTGTTTGTGGAATGCACCCTTCATTATCAACTGATTGTGCCTACTGTGACTTTTTCTCCGTGTGTTGTGTTAGGAATGGCCCTTGGCCTTGTGGCACAATAGTTGAAGGGTGGAAGCCGCATGGGTGCCCCGTCCATGCTCACTTGCTTTGCCAACGACGACGGAACATCTTTTGAAGACCACCAAATGAGCGACGATGAGATGGTAATCACGTGCCATTTGTTAGCTCCCATGCATGTCGTGAACGTGTGCGCCATTTTTCGTATGCCATTTTGACCGCAAGCGTAAGGAAACATATGCAAGTAAACTTTTACTCGGAGGATGGTCTGCGTCCACTCCAGTTGAGCATCAAGCGAAGCAATCTCCGATGACCCTTTCTCGACATCTACAAGCGGAGGTGGACCGTGCCTCAGCTGGCCTTCCCAACGTCAGTCGGCTTGCCACCATGAGCAGGGAGGAGATAATGGAGGCTTACCTTTGGCAAGTGGACGTCTTCAACAAAGTGAAGACTGCCCTCCACCCGACCGTCGAGCAAGATGAGGCGGACGACGACAACGTGCATGATGAGGGGGAAGGAAAGAGCGGGCGGGCCAAGAACATATGGTCACGCCCAGGAAGTGCTACCGGCGAAGAGTCCATTGCGTTGAAACGCGCCCAAGACCTAGAAAAGAAACGCAAGGCGAGCGATAAGGCACTCAAAGAGGAGGCTGAAAACGCAAAGAGGCGAAAGGCAATGGTGGATGCAGTTACCCACGCCATCACACTTCTCGAGAGCATCGCCGCCCGCGGCCTCGGCACGGTTGAGTCCCTTCAAGTGAAAGATCTAAAAGCAATGCTACAATACGATGACCCAGAAGCTCCGGAGGCTAAGGGAAACAAGGCAGACCTGAAAGAACGGGTGCTAGCGTTAGCTAGCGTGAAGGAAGCAGCGCAGAAATTCGTCCCCGTGGCGGCCGAGCGAGCGGTTATTGCCAACGCCGTATCCGAGCAAGCGCCATGTGTGGACGCATCCGCCCCTACCCAAACCGCCACGACAGCACCCGAACCCCTACCTTGAGGCTCCCGGCAAGCTTGCTGTGGGCGTTTCTATTGGCTGAAGTATCCGTGAGTGGTCGGCGCCACCGAGACTTACCCTGAGTAGTATGATGGGCGAGGCATGGGCGCAGCGCGGGTACCTGTACTTGTACATGTAGCGGGCACGCGGCGAGTGGCTGGTAATTAAATAATTGTCACGTTCGACCTCCATACACACCCAATTTTCAAGGCCCTCCCACCACCCAGAAAAACTAATAAATGAAGCACTGCATGACACAGGTAGGTTAGGCACCTTCTGAACTACCTCATGCTAGGGTCTGGTACTCAAAAAGGGGCAAAGACCTGATCTTTTGGTAGGTTTTGTAGTCCATCATGACGGCCTTGTGCTAGAAACTAAAAGCAACATGTACGTTCCTATCTTTCGAAGTCTCTCTCTCTCTCCCTTCCCTCCTCTCCCTACTCTCTCTCTCCCCTTCTATCCACTCCCCCCCCTCTTTACGCCTTAACTCATGCTTTGTAAGAAAGCCTTCCTACAATGCGTCCTTGCTATACCAGACGAGAACGGTTAAACTCTCATGGACTCCGGCGCGCGCCTGCACGCGCTCTGCAGTTGATGTTTCGCCGGTCCGTCCGCGCTGCGCTTAAACGTTAGTCCACTGCTTCGTCGCTCACCTCGTTTGCCAGAGCCCCTCACATACAGCAATATTGTCTCCCACCACTGATTGTTCGTCCGTGCCTCTTGGTAATCCCTGGGTTAACCGTTCCGTGTGACTGGGGGGTAAGGGAGCTGGCTCCTGCGCGGGCTGCGCCGCGCGCTGTGGCGGGGCCGCAGTGCGAAATACGGCGCGTCATCACTAAACCGCTCTGCCGTATACGCTCCTCCTCGCGAGAGCAGCCTGCTCGTCGGATATTCACCCGCCCAGCCCCCGATCAGAGTCAGAAACGCTGGCTCGGGGCTGTGCCCCAGCTGGGGGCTGAAGTCGAGCAAGATCCCGTCAGAAAGGGCTGGAAAAGCAACATCGAGACGGTCGCCGCGAATTCGCTCGTGCCGTTTTCTGGAAGGGGTGGCGGAGTGGGGGAGGAAGGGGGAGGAAGGGGTGGGTCTGGTGTGACAATAGATAGAAGGTGACAGAGGATGGTGAATGCTTCTCAACAAGGGCCTGCGCCGGCTCCACGGGTTAGCACACCCAACTCTATGGCAGGTGGGAGCTGAGGGAGTGCAGTCAACGTTTCATTTCGCCGCTCATGACACTACTCCTCCACCGCAGCCTCTTACACTTGGATGGGACTGAGGCTCGGGAGAGGGGATGCTGATAACACGGTACTACTGTTCCCTCTGCCTTCTTCAGGGACCCTCTATCGCGGTGTGCTGCATATGTTCAGCCCCTCCCTCATGCAGGCCGTCACGTTGGCCATGCTCATGGCCGCGGCTTACGTCCTCACTATGTTCCACCCCGCCGCCATATTTTTCTCCATCTTAAAGGTCCATCCCCCTGGTGGAAGAGTGCTCGACGGTTGCCGTAACGGAGTGTCTGCTTGCACAGTGCCAGTGTATATCCATCCACTGTCGTCTGATGATGCTGGTGCGCGGTGTGCAGATTATTTCAGTGATGTGGTGGATGAAGGTGGGGTCGATTGTGGCGTATGAGGGCCTCGCCAACTGGCAGTCAGACGTGAAGGTCTGTCCGTCGCCCCGTTCCTCGTCAACATGAGTCCCACCGCATCCACACTCCCTGAGATGCGTTTCGTGGTCTGTTGTGTGTGTGTGTGTGTGTGTGTGTGTGTGTGTTTGTGTGTGTGTCGCGGGGTGTCAGGGGCTGGACCCATCCGCAAGGTCAGCGCGCATGTCGTGTTACATCGGCTCCATCTGCCTGGGCAGTCTGGACATCGCACTGGGACAAAATATGGGACCCACACAGTTTCGGCAGCGCATCATTATCAATGGCGCGGTGCGCCTCTTCCCATGTTTTCCCTATCAATGTGACCACAGAGCATACTCTTAACCTGACGTATCCATCAGTCCGGTATTCATGACAGCGTTTCAGCCATATTTGCAGACACATATACAGGTGCTGAGTCCCCCCCCCCCCCCCCCCCCCCCCCCTCTCCCGTGCGGTCGTAGGTGTGCCTTCTGTTTTACATCTTGCTGTCTGCGGCTGGCATTGCGCAGCGGGCTCTGAGCAGGTCGCGGCTGGCGAAGGGGTGTACGGATCTGAAGGCACAATCAAGCAACAGTGTTTGAAGGGCAGCAGGCAAACACGGCGCATGTGTAAAACTCACATGTGTGGGCTGCTACTGACAGCTGGTGCATGCTGTCCCTTCGACAGTATTGGGTAGTGCTGCGGCAGCGTCCATTCTCTAGCTTCCCTTATCACCCCCGTACTTTCGCCTCTGTCACTTGCGAACGCATGTCGCAGTGGATGTAGGCAGTGCGTGTTAAGCGTCATGGAATATTTTTCGGCCGCGCACGCTAATAAGACGTCGTGTTTTAACAAAATATTTTTGTACCCTCCACTCTGCGCGTGGGTCGGACGCCTGGGTTTGGACACAGCTTACAGCGGTTTTTGCTACCGGGTATGGTGGGGGGGGGAGGGGGGGGGGGGGGTTCAATGAAGAATGAGGCATCGACTGGGTAGGGGCTGTGGTGCTTGGCTCCCCTATCTTGTGCTCTGTGGCTTTCTTGCGGGGCGAGAATATGGTGAACTTGGAAACTTGTGGGCTGCGTGCACATACATGCGCTTCGATTTTGTGAATTCGGAATGTACAGATAAACAAAGACACATCGGACCACGAGGTGCTTCCTGAAGATAGACAGAATGGGCAATGAAACACATTATGAATGTGTTTGTACGTCGTTGCACTGTGGCGCCATATTTACTTCCATTGCAGTGCTGGCTGACCTGACCGCACGCAAATCTGACACTTGCTTCGCGTTCTTTTGCTCGACTGTTGAAGCGACTGTGATGCTATTGTGTCATGCTTTGCATTTACGCGCTGATGGACTTTCGAATGGTTCTCTCAACTCGGCCACATGCAGCGGCTAACTCCCACGCTTAACTTTCTCCTCTGATACCTGTGGATTGCATTGTCGCCGACCGTTTTCCGTCCCTTGCATTGAGTTTTTTTTCTAATTTTTTAGAATAGCGTTCTCCCAATCCAGCCCCATCTACACACAAAAAAATTTACACCCCAAAGCCTTATAGAGAAGCTTGCTGGAAGAACGGGAGGGGCATGACACGAGCATACCATTGAAGAGATAGAGTGGTGAGACGACAATCGATACCACAGATGGCACCAAGAGAGGTCCATGGTGATGTAAGACTCAAGGCATAGAGGTGTCTACATGAAATCGAGGGACCATATAATATGCACTTAAGATTCAACTCTACAACGATAATTGTTCGTGGCCCATAAAAAATGCAGGGGGAATGAAGCAAGGGTTTTGCCTTGTTGAGGACAAGGGCACCGGGTAGCCCACCAATGGAGGATTCGCTCATAGCGTTGTCCACGGCGTCAACTGCTCACTCTGCAACGTGGCGTCGGCTTGCGCAACATCAACGGCAAGAAGGACCTTCGGTGCCTACTTCAACAAGTTCATCATCATGTCCACGTGCGGCCCAGAGTAACGGTACTCGCATGCTCGTTTCATTGGGGAGGGGGCGTAACCACTTGGCCACCTAACGCGCCGGAGTTTGTGACCGCGAAGGTAATGTGGCTAGCGCTAAGCAACTTCTAAATCCGCAATCCCTCCAAATGCGGTGTTTTGAGGCATAGGAAAAGAACG
Source organism: Tetraselmis chui (assembly GCA_026401115.1). Classification (NCBI taxonomy): domain Eukaryota; kingdom Viridiplantae; phylum Chlorophyta; class Chlorodendrophyceae; order Chlorodendrales; family Chlorodendraceae; genus Tetraselmis; species Tetraselmis chui. The sequence goes on from JAPMLY010001334.1 coordinate 108,878, forward strand.
AAACTGATGGCAACACTTTGACGCAGACATGTATCATGTGCTCAGCGAGAGGCACAAACCGATTGTCTGTGAAGCTCGTCCAACTGCCCATGCGCAATATCTTCTACTGTGTATGTGTAGCCCCTACTTACTTTACTAGTTGTTCGATTAAGGACACAAAACTATCCGCTAAGCACAAATACCTCCATGACCGCAAGCGTAAGGAAACATATGCAAGTTCGTCAGCTGGTCACAGAGGAGTTGCTAGCACTCTTGCTAAAGCACTCGACAGATTCTGGTGGAAACGAATCCGCCAAGACGTGAAAGACTTTTGTGAACGCTGCGTCGTGTGTCGACGAGCGAAGATTCGACCGCAGATGGCTGCGACTCTTTACCCATTACTTGTTCCACCCAGACCGTGGCACACAATTGGTCTTGACTACCTGACACACTTGCCTGAAAGCAACGGCTTTAACAGTGTGCTGATTGTAGTAGACCATCTAACTCGAATGGCCCATTTTCTGCCATGTACAGAGTCGATTACTGCCGAAGAAACTGCCACTTTGTTTTTACAGGGAGTCTACCGCTTACATGGACTTCCCCGTGTGCTGATCAGCGACCGTGACCCGAAATTTGTCAGCGCTTTCTGGCAGACACTTTGGAGACGCCTCGGAACGCGTCTGAACATGTCTTCCAGAAGACACCCAAAAACAGACGGGTTGACAGAGCGAGTGAACAGCACGTTTCAGCAGCTTCTTCGTTGCTTCTGTTGCTATGATGGCTCTGATTGGTCAACACTTCTACCGCAAGTGGAGTTTGCGTACAACGCTTCGCGTGCACTCGGAATTGAGCACACACCGTTCGAGGCTAACTTTGGTTTTTCTCCCGAGGAGCCTCCTGACCTGCTCTTCAGCATGCGACCGTCAATTCCAATTTCGCAAGACGCAACATAACGATTGAGATTGTTACAGGAAGTACATACCCTGGTACGCTCAGTGTTACAGCTACACAAGGACGAGATGCAAGCGCGCACAGAACCGTCTACAGCGCCACACTTCGCTAAGGGAGACAAGGTGTCAGTCGTCACAGCAAATCTTTTTCTGCGAGGACAACCGAACCGGAAACTCAGAGACAGACAGCTCGGCCCATTTCCAGTGGAGGAGCATATTGGGAAACACAGTTACAGATTGAAACTACCAGCGACAGTACGCTTACATCATGTGTTCCATGTTAACAACTTACGACCCTACTCTACCGCTCCACTACGACCAGCTGTCCCGGTGACAGTACCTGAAGGAGACGACGAGGAGTTTGACGTCTCGCACATCTCTCCTGTGTGCATCAAGTCGCTACTTGGGCGACGAGGCAAATATTTGCTCTTCATGACGCACTTCAGTGATGACGACATTCCACCTGTCTGGCACCGGTTAAACGAGGTACATCGAACAATTGCGTTACAAGATTTCTTGGAGACGCCTCAATGGCACAAATTTGCCAAGACTCAGGCGTACACTGACTTCATGCACGCTCATCCAGCGCGCGTTCCTGAGTCCCAGTAACTGCTTCAGTAAAGGAGCCAAGAACCACGGAGGTCTGCCTCGCGGCGGCCTCATTGATCTGTCAAGAGGGGGAGGGTACGAGTGTGACGAGTACAGTCTTGCAACAGTACATTGCATGACATTGTACAGGTACTCGTTACAGATACCAATTCGTGCTTTTCCACAGGACGGACGTATACTCGTGGGTACGTCGCTACTGCAATATTGTAATGGTGCTGATGCTACAGTACGACCAGTACCTCCCGGTACGTACAGATATGCATAATTAATCTAACCAGCCAGATGACGCGCCAGAGCGAGCTCTTCGATGCAGAAGGAGCTGCGTCGTGAAACCCAATGCTAGGCAGGCCGCGTCTCGAGGCAGATGACGACGGTTAGACAGCCCTAACGCCTGACACGTAAGCGTTGCTTGCAGGCGTAATTAGTCTGGGCTGAAACCTATTTAAGCCCAGTGCAGTAGAGGGAGGTGACATAACCTTTTAACAATTCCTTTGTTCACTTACAACATCTACTGCCTAAGTACAGCAGTGAAACATCTTTCACCATTGCCTCTCGACAACATCATTTTGCCATCTTGCAACAACAAGACTAGACAGACTAGAACAGATTTGTGCTAGCGTTTAGCTTTCATAGGCTAACCGCCACAAGACGTAAGGCATGTTTTAGACGGTATCGTCACTGCCATTGGAGAGGTTGGGATTATTGGTTCACGGTCTACCTCTTGCTTATGAGTCCTACAGATTGGCGTAGCACACGGGGGGCCAAGAGACAACAACCGGTTTTTTACTAGTGTTGTTATAAACAATTTCATTTCATTTCATTAATTCAACCTCTAAAAGATCAATGGATCTCATACATCTCGGCTCTAAATATCAATGCATCTGATGAATCGCGGCACAAAAGATCAATGCATCTGATAATTCAGGCGCTCAAGATCGAAATCTTATAAATCGAAAATAAGTACTATATTTAAAAAGAGTCTAGATCGGCTTGGTCGGAATCGACAGAGCCCCAACGAGCGTGTGCGTTGAGAACTCGTGGTCCTACATTGATCAATAGTTCTAAGTCAATGAATGTGAGCAGTAAACTATCGCGGGTATCTAAGCCATAATGTTAAGCACACACAAAACCAAATAAAATGGCACGAGGGCCAAGAGCCTCATAAAAAAGAGGCGTTCAATTGCACAAGGTAGCCTCATAAAAAAGTTATGTGCATTTGATAACTCAATCACTGCTTCATTGCAGTATTGCCTAGCTCGCAACCAAAATCATGTTGTCGTGAATGGGGAGGGCACAATGCAATTTCACTTCAAGGCTGAGACCCGTGTACACGTTGGAGACATGACGCATTATTCAAAATACGTAAATTACATTCTATCCCCATACAACCCAGCAAAAAATGGTGCTACAAACCCCTCACCCAACGCAGCACATTCAACGTGGGTTTTACCCTGCCCACTACATGTTGTCGTGTCTGGGATCATTGGGGCTATAGGAATAATATATGATCGCTTAAAATCAGTAGAGAGAAGGTCTAACAATAAAAGTAGATTGACGGGCGAGATAGCTCCCATTGCCATCTCTCGTTGTGGCGCCAAAACGATGCATTGCCATGTTGCTCATAGTCCGGACCATGGTTGCGAATAGCTGGACCATGTGGTGCCAAGGAAGTATCCCAAAATGATGCGCTGCCACATAGGTATCCCAAAATCGTTCGTTGCCAGACAAGTATC
>JAPMLY010001335.1:0-65000 GCA_026401115.1 Tetraselmis chui
GTCTGTCACGCCGTCCTTCGCGCAGGTGCCGACCACTGTGATGGCGATGGTCGATTCCTCTGTTGGCGGCAAAACGGGAGTAAACCACCCTCTCGGCAAGAACATGATCGGCGCCTTTTACCAGGTGTGAAATGAGAGGAGGGGGGGGGGGGAGGGCGCTAGTTTGTGTGTGTGTGTTTATGTGTGTATGTGTGTGAAAGAGAGACACAGACAGACAGAGAGACCGACAGAGACACTGCGAAAGCAAAAGATGGCGCGCGCACATGTGTGTGCATGTGTGTGTGTGTGTGTGTGTGTGTGTGTGTGTGTGTGTGTGTGTGTGTGTGTGTGTGTGTGTGTTTGCGTGTATTCCTTTGAAGTATGAGCTGCAGCGTGCTCTGGTTGGTTCCGTCTCCATTTGTTCCTACGTACGTTATTTTCCTTCTGGGTAGACGGGGGTGAATTGGGATAGACAGGACGCCACTCTCGCCCTCACATAGGAAGACAAAAACGAGGTCGCTACATAACTTTAACTGATCTGGAGGTAGACTATAATATCGGAGGTGAGGGTCGCTGACTGTGTGGCGTGCTCCCCCTCGCCAGCCGCGCTGTGTGCTGTGCGATATCGAATCGCTGGACACTCTCCCGGACCGCGAGCTGGCCAGCGGACTGAGTGAGGTCGTCAAGTACGGTCTCATCCGCGACGCCGTCTTCTTCGAATGGCAAGAGGTAGGGGCGTGTGCCTGTATGCGTTTTTATGTGAGTGTGTGTGTGTGTGTGTGTGTTTGCGTGCGTGTATATTTGTATGAAAGAGAGAGTGAAGAATAAGTGTGTGTGTGTGTGTGTGTGTGTGTATGCGTCTGTGTGCGTGCGTGAGTGAATGCGCGATCAAGTGTGTGTGTGTGTGTGTGTGTTATGTGTGCATATGGGTGGGAGTAAGAGAGAGCGAGAGAGTGTGGATGTGTCTGTGTGCGCGCGTGAGTGAGTGAGCGAGTGCATGAGTGAATAAGCGAGCAAGTGTGTGTGTGTGTGTGTATGTGTGTGTGTCTTGTGTGAGTTTGCGTGCGTGAGTGGATGAGCTAGTAAGCGTGTGTGTGTGTGTGTTTGTGTGTGTGTATGTGTGTGTGTATGTGTGCATGACAAGTGTGTGTGTGTGTGTGTGTGTGTGTGTGTGTGGATAAGCGAGTAACTGTGCGTGTGTGCGTGACAGTGTGTGTGTGTGTGTGTGTGTGTGTGTGTGTGTGTGTGTGTGTGTGTGTGTGTGTGTGTGTGTGTGTGTGTGTCTGTGTGTGAGTGTGTGATTGTCTTGGGGGTAGTGGTTACTATGTAGGTGTGAGAGGAAGTGTGCGTTTGTATCCTCTTTGTTGGGCCTCCTTTAACTCGTTGATTGTGGGTGGACGCAGGCCAACATGGCATCGCTTTTGCAGCGCGACAGGGAGAACTTTATTTACGCCATCGAACGCTCATGCATTAACAAGGTGAAGACCCCCCTCTCTCCTCCTGTGACATGACATATACAGGCTGACTCTCCCGCGCACCCTCCCTATTCCGGTTTGGGCGTTACAGTCAGCAAATCATATGTGTTGGAACTGTTTTTAAGCTGTCCAGTTTTTGCCAACCCCATTTAAGCGTTGCCCATTCCAAACAATTTTCCAAACATTTACAAACATTAGAGTTCTGCTTGGATGTTGTGCGCGCATAGATGTGTACTCAAAAAACAGCATTGTTCTCATTCACCTTGGGTTACACAGAGTGTGCGTCGCGAATGCCTATATTTGCATCGGTCGGTTTGTTTATCGATGTTAATTCAATGTCGTGAAATTCACAATATTTAGTTGATATTGACAGCGGTGAAAGGGAATGGGTAAGAGGGGGGGATGAACGGCGGGGGCTGTCTGATTTGGCACGCAGGCTGAGGTGGTGATCGCGGATGAGCGGGAGGGCGGCGTGCGTGCGACGCTCAATTTGGGGCACACCTTTGGGCACGCGATGGAGACGGGGCAGGGCTACGGAGTGTGGCTGCACGGGGAGGCGGTGTCGGCGGGGATGTTGATGGCTGCGCGGATGAGCGAAAAGCTGGTGCGACCGCCTCAGCCGCCTCAACCCACCCCACTGCCTTGATAACTATCAAGCCACGAGCACAGCGTCGCTTGCAATTAGTTGGGTCAAAAATATTATTTCTTTGCGTGTTTACTGAACCGAAAAAATGTCAAATGTTTTCAAATCCAAATGAAGTCAGACTTTGTATTGCGAAGGAGTACAATTGTTTGTGCATTTTTGTTGTCCTTAGAATAACCATCAACAGGTATTGGTGCAATTGTAAATAATGTGTGCCCCTACTCGAATTTCTACGTTTTGCTCAAGATACGTTCGATAGGGAATGAAATGCGATTTTGATAATTCGAGTTAGAATTCTACAATTTCGTGTTTCTGATGTGATTTTTTTGAATTTGCATCGAGGAATGTGCGAGTGAGAGAAATTTCCATGTTCATGGTTTCTGCCGTTAATAGCCGCAATGGAAAATAATTATGAAGTCGGGTTGCTACATTGTGTTTGCTTGACTTGTAAACAAGTTAAGTTATTTCGCATGGTGCGGCAGGGCTGGATCGAGCCTTCCATCACCGAGCGGGCGAGGAAGCTGCTGGCGGACGCCAAGCTCCCGCTGCAGCCGCCCGCCGGAATGAGCGCGCAGCAGTTTCGCGACCTCATGGCGGTGGACAAGAAGGTGCTCGACGGCAAGCTGCGCCTCATCCTGCTCAAGGTACGCCCGCCACCCTCCCGTAAAAATAAGGTTTATTGAAACCCTACGTTTGAACCTCTAAAGACCGTATTTTACCCTAATAAATGACCTGGTTTTACTGAAAACCCTGAATACATTATTGTCAGTCATCTTCCCTCCAAACATATTATTCCGCCCATCAAATGACTCCTCTGTCCCGAGCAGTTCCTGGTACGTGTCCCCCCATCAATCCACCGTCCTACCCGGGAACATGGCCATGAAACCCTAATTCCCAGCGCGTTTATTGTTCTCCCATTTATTCAGATGAGTGAACCAGAGGCCCATCGCCGTGCCTGGTTGCCTTTCTATAGTTTTCATCATTGTCAAATAGTGGCAGAACACACATACGCACGCACACAGCCCTATGCACTGTTTCAGTAAGCAGATATCCTAATACTGCTTAGGTACCCATAGCGATGCGCAGTAGTCAAGACGAATACCACCGCGCAGGTCACAACAGTCACCGTAAACCAAACCATGTATTGATACTTCACGCAGTTGTATTTTCCAATCCACGCGATCGCATCAAGTGCACGGAATCCAATCGAGCTGATGACACAGGGCAGACAGAGACTGAGCTGTTTATGACACAACAGTTGAGTAGGATCGAAACTAGAGTTGATTTAGGTCACCCGACCCTAACCCACATCCGTCTCTTCCCTTTCTCGCATGTAACCCGATCCGCTGTGGGTGGGTGATGCGGCAGGGCGAGCTGGGCGGGTGCGTGGTGACGGGCGACTTTGACCCCAAAGCGTTGGACGAGACGCTGGACGAGTTTTGCACGGAGAAGAGCAGCTGAGCGGCGAGAGCGGTCCCATTGGTCGGATAGCAGTCCACCACCACCACCTCCTTTGCCCGTATCTGCTCCACACCTCCCCACGGCAGCCTCGCCACCGTTGTACTTCCCTTTGTTTACCTTTGCAGTGTCCATCTCACTTCAGTCAAGTCGCACGCCAACCTTGTCGTCATTCATTTATCCAGGTGCTCATACAATCTGCCAATGCCTTGTCGTCCTCACTACTGTGTCACCCGATGATAGACTCACCACGCATCAGCCCCTCAGTCCCCAGCGATGAAAGTGCGCGGTGTCGATGGAACATGGGCCCTGATAAGCGCAGCAGCGCGACGGTCCCGTTGGGGTCAGCCATCGGCCACAAAGGGAAGCAATGGCGCATTTGTGGCCGTTCGTCAGTCTCACCCGAGTGCTGTCAAGCTGATTGCACCCGTTTTTTGCTGTGACAACGGACCCGTTTTTGCTGTGACAACGATGCAAAGCCGCGAATGATGTATATCATGAATAATCGAAAACTCGTTCGAAGGCTCAGTTGTGACGTACACCAACATAAAAAGGTCAGTCTCGCTGCATATTCTCAAATAAAGTATCTCTTTCGGGAGGTAACAGCGGCGACGGGCTGCAGATGGGTACTCACACGTCCTCAGAGTGTGGAAATGTTGTAAGAAGCTGTGAGAGAGATGCGAAGGGCGAAGCGGCGCGGTTACAGCTGTTATAACAGTAATGCCAGCCGCTACGGAGTGTTGGTCGAGAAGCAGCCCAGCATGCGCAGCTTCCCATCTGTGAATACTAGTTAAAAAGGGGGGGGGGGGGGGGGGGGGGGGGGGGGAAGAGGGGGGGGCGGACGGTGGTGTGGCTCTGTGTGTTGCGTGGGCGGCGAGTGACTGCCAAGTTGTGGCATGCTCAGTTTGTGGGCGACCAGTAGTCCATCTTCTTCCACTGCCGGCGCTGCGGGTTGAGGTAGTGCCCTTTCGCATGGTACTCCTCAGCGGGGTGGCCAGAGGTGTGGCGGGGGTGGATGCTGGGCGCAAACTTTATCTCCGGCCACTCCGCCTGCGCCACACAAAACGCATCCACCACCAAGCACATCCTCAATCACAAACCGTAGTCCCCGACCCAGTCCATCCTCAATAAACACAACGCAGCCCCCACCCCAGTTCCTCGTCAACTCCAACAAACAAAACGCAGCCCCCCCCCCCTCCTCCCAATCCGCAACCACTACACAGAAAACGCAGCCCGCCTTCAATCACAGCCCCAACACAAAAATGCAAACCCAAACTAGAGAAAAAAAAGGGGAGAGAAGGGGGGCGGACCTTTCCGGGAGCGTCATCGCTGACATAGTTCAGCCAGCCTGTGGATGCATGACATAACCGCGGAATTTTTAGAGCGGTGCTTAAAATCAAAGGGCAGCGAGGGTGAGAGGAAGGGCAGGGTAGGATGGAAAGGGGGGTTGGTAGACGCACTGTGCCACTGTGGGGGAACGGTTGAGGGGTCCTTCTCGTCCAAATCTTTGTAGATCACAAAACGATGCCGCCCTGATGACGGCAGGGCAGAGGAGATGGTGCAGGTTATAAAGATGGAGAAAAGGGTAAGATGAATTTAGGAAGCCAAAGGAGACGCGGCGAGGGGAAATGGGTGAGGTGGGGCAGCTCACCCTGCTGAAGGTTCTTTCCCTCAAAGTACTTGTTGCCGTGGCAGTCTTCTCCGATCATCTCAGCTTTGGGGCCGTGCACGAACAGCGCATGACTGCACCGCAAGCAAAGCTGACGTTACGCTAGACCGCAGAGGTTTGTGGGGGGGGGGGGGGGGGGGGGCGTGTATGTATGTGTGCGTAGCATGAAGTTAGAGAGGATGGATGCCGAGCCACAGGGAGCGCAGTGATGCTTGGGAGGATGGATGACGTGCATAGTGACGGACTCCCTCCCCCCCTCTCTCTCTCTCCCACACTTTCTGTCTCCCTCTCTCTCTCTCTCTCTCTCTCTCTCACACACTCTCGCACGCACACACACACACAGTCTCTCCCTCTCTGTCACAATCACTCGCACAATTTCCCTCCTTTTCTCGCGCACATACAATTCAGGTACGTAGAAGTCACTGGTACCCTCTCCAGTTGCTATAGCTTCTACCTGTGCCCTGAAACACTTCTCCGTTTCTGACACAAACCCTAAGCATGTTGCCCCGCCATTCTTATCTCTGCACCGACCCGCCCGCGCGCGAGGGGGAAGTTCCACAACGCTCGCCAGTAAAATCAAGGTCAAGGAGATCATATATAGGTACGGGTGGATCTGGTTGTCGCAGTGGGGGACGGTGAGGTGGGGTGCGCGGGGCGTTGTACCCGGAGCTGCCGTCGATGAGACCCTTCCACGCGCCGAACTTTAGGAAGTCGCTCAGACTGGCGCCGCTACCCAGCGCGGCACGGAACTTTGTTAACGCCATATGGTGCTTTCTGGGCGTCGTCAAAGTAGGATAACGGGGCCGGATCGAAGGCCTCCGCCGAAAATTAGTCGTTGGAAGTGGACTGAAGTCTGTGGCGGGAGGAGGGTGAGGGCGAGGGTGGGGAGGTTTTTTATGTGACAGCGTGCATACGGGTACCTGTTCTTGGTACTGTCAAGTGCGAGAAGCTCAGAATGATGTGATGAGCTGCATCTGTGACAGAGAAGGATTGATATGATACGACAGATTTAATAGATATGAACTAATAAGGATTAATCCTTTCGGGTACCTGTACCGTACGATAGTGATACCCATCCTACATCGGGTAGGTACCGCACAGCTGTGCAGTAGTTTAGGCATGTCTTGTCGACCCCCATCTCTCGACCCCGACACCTATTTAACCGTATTTTACGCCGAGCTTTCAGCCACGCATTTTCAACGTACTGCGGTTTGCTTGTGCAAGTTTCCAGGGCTTCTACCGCCACCGGTAACCCTCGATGCGCGTGCGAATCTAGCGCATCCAAGCAATTCTCGCCTAGATGCGCACTGGTTTCGCGGCGAACGCTAGTATAGCTCGAGCTCGCAGTCTTTGCGTCCCAAGTCTATTTTACAGGTTGTTAGACTGCAAAGGAACAAGTTGGAGCCGGCGTCGGGTCGGGGTTTCGCATCTACGCGGACTTGCTTAGCGATTACCTCACTGCACAGCTGTGCAGCGACCGCCGATACTTTTTCGACGGACTCTCCCACCCATATGCAGCAGCTAAGTGGTGGAGAGGAGACAATGGTGGGATTTGTAGGGTAGTGCTAGTGTGTGTAAAAGGTTATAGTGCTATATTTACTAGACTTTAAGCGCATCTCGCACCCGCATCACTCGACGAAAACACATCCACATGTTTCTGGGCCGGTAGCAATGCTAATAAAGATGGTGAGCAACACGGCGGCTAGAGCACGGTATAGGGACATGACTAGAGCATACAATGGCGCCATTACTACTACCAATAGTGGGGCCTTAGGTGTTGCAGTGAATGCACGCCTTCCGTTTCGCGGGGTATATACTTCCGTGCCGTGGTTTTGTCCGTTTTCTTTTATAGGGTTTTAGGCTCAAGCTCAAAGTTGGGCACAGAGTAGGGAATGGGGAGCATGTCTTTTGATGCAAAAAAGCATATGCGAAAAGCAAGAATACTAGAGCAAGCCGTTGTCTATCGCACCCACCCAATCGGTTGCGGCTTAGTTAGCATACATGACAAGTGTTGGTGTAGGTTTCCACACACGCCTAGCAACTCAAACATCTTTTCATCGACCGTCATTAGAGTTCTTGCACTAAACCATCTCCCCAAATGCGTTAAAAACGGAAATCTGCTCATTTACAGTTATGGTGTTGGAGCTAGGAGAAGAAATAACAGAAATATTCTTTCCACTAGCTAACTCTAGTCTAGCTCATCAGAGCGGAGAAGTCAAACGTGGTACTAATTTTTTCACCTTGGGTAATGCCCTCTTCACTCCATAAGCTTGCCATTTTCACTCCAAGGAAGTAAGACATGGTAAGTTATAGAGTTAACTTAAAGGGTAGAGAGATACGCAACTTTCTATCCCTCTAGAGGCAACATACTCGTACATACATGCCCTCGAGACAATAGTCCCCTAGATAAGTGCCAAATAGGCAAGAAAGCAAGGATAAAGGTAAGCAAGTTGTATGTAACCAACGACGACTGCAGCTTTGATATCCCTGATCATATAGATAGATATTCCTCTCAAATGCACATGCACTAATCGAAGCATTTGCGACCTACCAGACGGATGCTTATTCGGATGGCAATGCCGCAATGGAACCGGTATGTACTCCTTCTCCGGGTCGGTGGCGTTTTCATCGCCGTCTAGGCCGTCGTCCACCAACCCTTGCCTCAATAGGGCCCCAATGTGACTATCCCTAGCTGATTGCGGGCTACTACTTGCCACCTCGCCTATAAACACGAGCTTTTGGCCCTTTAAGTTCACTTTTGGGAAGTTCCGGGTGTGTAGTGCGTGAAAATCTACCATCGCCCACGCACCGCTGCTCCCCGCCACCACCCATGTTAGCGTGACGGCATCCCCAACCTCCAAAGTATGAGCCCTACGCCATAAAGACTTTTCTAGGGCGAAAAGGGCGATGAACGCGGCTAAAACGGGCGTCTCTATTTGTAGCGGCACGGTGACGTTGGGCCGCCGACATGGGCCAGATTACTGACTTTTGAGCCGATGCCACGCCACCGCCGCAGCTTATTTCGCTCCCAAATTCTAACCAACGCTGTAAACGTCTTTAATTAAAGGCTAACATACTAGGTCGGGAGCTGGATTGGGAGAAAACTCGGTTGTACGTGTTTAGAATTCTGAAGTACTGCACAGCTGTGCAGTAAACTGCACAGCTGTGCAACGCCCGTAGCTGGATAGATACACTCCTCCACAAAAGTCCGGACAAGATTTCACACCTTCGCAAGTAGAAAATGTAACCATGCGTCGATTTTATTGACAAATATCGTCCCGAAATCCCATTTTGGCAATGCTTTATTTGCGCGCAAAATGGAATGCGCCGACATCTGCGAGGGGCGAATTCGAACACTGCCAGGCTTGTGTACTTGGGGTTATCGCTCCCGCACCCGTGCGGCACGCTCTTTCAAACAGTCGCCGTGCTGGTTAGACGAAAAGAGTAATTGGCTCACAACTCCGCAATATGAACGCTTATGCGACGGTCGCGCAAATATAATGCATTGGCGACGGAGGGAGGAGGTGTTGGGCAGACCGCTGTGGGGGAAACGCACGAAATCGCGTATGTAGACTTACCACCGATATGCGCACAACCCAAGGGCAAGCCGCTTTCGGACACAATGTTCAAGCGATCATAACTTACTCATATATGGTTTAATCTTTTTGTAACAGGTACCGCTGGACGCGTCTTTTCCATGCGCGTAGAACGCATTTTATTAAAAGTTCAAACATCCACAAATCGATTTGTTATGAATTATTTAAATTTACGAATTATTCCGGCAAAGCAAAGCCGCAGTGCCAAGCAACATCCATCGAAGTCGGCTCACCTCCTGAGACGATTTGTGCGGGGTTTGTCGACATGTGTTTACAAATTCTTCATTCCTATTGACCTCCGAGCCTAATTCCCGACGCGTGCCACGCGCGGGGCGGGTGTGGTTGGCACAAGCACATACCCAAGCATTCCAAACACCACCGTTAACGTGATGCGTCCCAAACGGCCAAGTTGGACCTCGCCCCTCCCCTAAGCCAATCGCCCTCGCATGTTTACAGCGTGCACTGTTTATCCAAACATGCGTCATGTGCGTTTTTGCTCGCTTGCTTTCCAAAAAATCACCCGTGCCAGCGGCGTGAACTTCCGTGCTCTATTCACACACCCGCAAACCAAACCTCGCGCATTGAACACGGCACCCACGCCTCCAAACCCCCTCCAAAAAGCCCCCAATAATACGGTTATGTGGAACACAGAGTAATATGCAGCTTGGTATGAGCGCTTGAGCAATGCCCAAGCGTGGCGCTCAGAATGACGTGTGTAGTTTAGACAATTTCCCGGGAATTTATGGGCTTGATTTGACAAACTCCACCGACAACACCCGCTTTAAGCTGAGGTCTAACCACCCTGGATGGCGGCTTACTGCTTGCTTCTCAGCTCTCCTACAATTGGGTGGTACTCGGGTATCGTCGTGCTTGACGTGGTGAGAGGGGAGCGTGTTCTTGACTAGCTTATGCTTAACACAATGCATGTCCGGACTTTTGTGGAGGCGTGTATATGAATAACTATGGCAGCATTCCTTCTTGTTCCTCGGGCTTGGGATTTTCCCTCCTTTCTTCTTTTTGCTTGGTGGCCTCCGCTGCTTTTTCCTTTTAAGAATGATTTATTGCAGCACATTGCGGTGCCCTTATAAGTTGATAACTCCATCGCCAGTTGGGCGCGCAAGCCAAACAAAGTCCGTGACTTATAATTAAAATAAGACAATCTCTAACAATAGAGATAAAGCCCACACTTTGCAAAGTGGTGGGGGGCTTCGTTATGTAGATCTCTTCATGAATTGGCTAACAGGGCCAAAGAGGCCATGTACACGCATACATAGGGAATCGTGGAGGGTCGGTTTGCGAGAGTTGTGCTCGCGCTAAAGGCAGAAGGTGGTCTAACGATGTGTGCGGGCCGTCAAATATAGGGGATGAATTTTACTAAGGCAACGCATGTAAAAGCTAGCATGGACGGTTAGACTTGCGAAGCGTCATGGCAACGCTTGCTAATCTAGCCCGGTGTAATTTAAACCCCTATGTCTTAACAATATGACATTAACAAAGCAGTGGGGGGCTACGTTATGTCATCATGTCGCCGTGTGGCGGGTAGCTCGTGGTTGGCCGCCCCATGGCGTGAGCGAGCCAAAGAAGTACCAATCCGGTGTCGTGGGAACGACAACGGGGTCGATGTAGTCGAGCACGACGCCTGACTCCGTCGCCCAACCGCCGGAGAACTTAATTTTCTCCATGTTTACCCCGATCGTGTACGCGTCCGTGGTCGCACCTATTCGAATTGAATGCGACGCCCAAGCGAAGCCGTTTGGGGAGTTGAGCTTGATGTCCGTGAAGACGAGCTGCTCGATCCAAATCGAAAGGGTGTCCGCGGACGAGCTTGTTGTTTTTTCGCGGTGGTCGATCTGCAAAAGATATATGGGGGTCTTGTCGGTAGTTGACTTCCGCAGTTTGAAGGCGTCGAAACATTCCAGTAGACAAGCGATTCGAGGGTGAGCACCCTATGGAACAACACATAGTTGGCGTTGTTCGGCTGCTACGCCTCGTTGTCCATCTTAGTTGCGATGATAGATGATGATGGCGCCCGCCGGCGGCACAACGGCGGCGGCCCCGGAGGGGGGTTGCGCTCGCATGCCCGTCGGCATCCCCTCACGTACAAAAAAAGTCGGCATGCCCCTCGCATCCCCGTGGCGGGCGTGTGAAACCCCGTAGCCGTGCCAGGCTTCGCACGGTAGGGGGCTAAGAGGGCCGACAGTGCTATCCGCGCGATTCGCAATTGTCGGGACATCCATGTAAATCGGGCTTTTAGAAAAGTAATTTATGTACGCTGCCGGAGCCAAGATCTCCCGCTCGGGCCGTCCGATATGTTTTTCAAAGACTAGATACTACTATGATACCGTCCCATTTGGGGTGGGTGGGGCATGTATCTTCAGAAGTACGTGGTGGCAAGGAGGGTACGAACGGATCAACGGCGTGACGCGGGTGTTGGAGCTAGCGGCGGACAACGGGGAAGCCGCGCCAAGGAAGGGCGCTCGCTCGACGTCAACCAACGCTCTTGAGGTCGAGTAGACTCATCGAGGGGGGTGGAGCTCGACACCAGCAGCGAGGAGGATAGCCGCGGCGAGAGGAGCGGCACGGTCTAGCAACGCTAATTTTAAACCGGTCGCCGCTTGAAAATCATGTACGGAGGGTTTGGTTTAAAACGTTCTTACCCGGAACCTTTGAGGTCGGATCCCTTATTTGATTCTCTAACCCAACCTTTCTCCTCGTCGGTACCCATCATCGATAGGAGTGCCTTCGGCGGTGTGTAAGGGTTATCGTGAAAGCACACATGCCAAATAGGTGACCCCCTTGCTTCGTAAGTCGCACGGGGAGGGTATGGGCGGTATTCCACGGATCAGCCGGTGCCGGAAACAACTGGCAGCCGACCGAGAAAGGACAAATGCGACGGGAGGATCGACAAACGGCAATTAATTGTGGCTATGGTTTTTTTTTCCCTGTTCCGAAGGGAGGGGGAAACTTATGCTAGGATGCGAGCAACGAGCTGCGACGGGAGGAGGGGCTATCAGCTCGGGCAAGGGAGTGTGTGGATCGAGTCAAGGCCTAGCGACAACCTTGGCGAGGGAGATTTTTGCGTGCCTTTTCCCCCACGCTCCGGCAAGACCGGAGTCGACGAGCACATGTTGACAAGCTAGAATGATCAGCGCCCTCGAGCGGCGGGAGCCGGCCGCGCATCGTGGAGATAGCGACATGGGATTTTTCTTTTTTTATTGTAGCGACAGACCATGTTTGTCCCCGAATGGTTTATGATGTGTCGTTACTGCCGACGGAGAGGGACGGATGAGGATATCTCCGGCGTAAAGCCCTATCCGAAAGACCTAGATGACAACTTTAGGTACGCCCCCATACAGTAGCCGATTGGTCGGTACTTGTTGTAATAAATTCCAACGCCAATATTTTACAAGATGATTCCACCTTGCTGCGTAAGGACGAGGTCACTAGCAAGGCACTCAATTCTTGCTCTACCTCGTGAAAAAACAAACAAAACGATAGTACCGATACAAGCTTGTAGGAGCTCGATCTTGGGGCGTGATACGTCGCCTGTAGTTAGGAGTTGCAATTCATTACGTAGTTCCTTTGCGCGTGCGAGCGCGCGGTGTACAATTACGAATGGCAGTGGTACAATGATTAGCGTCGGTGTGGGTGTCACATGTGACGTTGCTAATCAGGGAGTGGATCCGGATCCTACCGAGCTAGCATGACCTCATATCAAACCCCGAAACTACCACGAAATGTGCACGAAAAGAACAAGCATGGTCTCAGATCTACTCGGATTCGCAGGTTCGGATCCACTCCATGCTGCTAATCATATTCGATCTCGCGCCACGAGGTCCCATAGCGCGACCGGTTCTCGTCCATAGTCCTTGTAGAAGCTGTTCGCCGTTGATATGTTGGATTAGAAATGGTCATCTATGGAACTTAAAGCCTTGATCGTGCCAAGATGGTCGAGCCAAGTGACGGGTTTACCGGCAAAGGGGGCTAGCTGTTGCTCGTCGCAAAACTCAAAGGACCGTTGGATAGTGCCATTGTACGTAGCTTGGATGTTTGGTAACCATGATGTTGTACGTTAGCTCGGTGTTTGTGCGTCTATAATATCTTGTCCGAGGATGCGAGACATATAAGGGCGCATCGAGACCACCCAAGGGTTGGTGCACTCCAAGACTTCGCCGATGTACTCACGAATAGAAGTTCGTCTTGTGCATGTGTGCGTCCTTGTTGTTGGTGGGCTTTATCCGCAAGCAAAAGCAATTAGCGTGGCGCTGGCGGCTTTTCGCCGTAGGTAGATCCATGCCAGCAAAGAATGATGAATACAATGACGGGTCGGTGAGGCTTGCATGGCGTACCTCGCCTTGCTCGTCGTCTTGGGCGAAACAAGTTGTCGCGGGGAGAGATGACGAGCTCCTCCACGGCCATCTCGGTAAGTGCATGGTGCCAAACCTTGCCGGTCCATCAGGGGGGGGGGGGGGGGGGGGGGGGGGGGGGGGGGGGGGGTGGTTTAGCCGTTGCTCCGTTGTGTCGCAGCTTGATGACGAGTTAAGGTAGTATCGGCCATAGGGTTTCAAATTTCTCGGCGGTACACTATGAATATGAGAGGTGTAGCGTCGCCTTGTCGATCGCCTCGCATGAAGGGTCTAGCCATCCAACTTTGTAGCGGGGCATTAGCCGGTTGATGACTGACGTGAAACGATCGATATTGTGTGGGCCGGGGCGGGAGTTTTGTTCCAAGAATTGGACCGGGTCGAGCTGCCATCAATCGTCGTTGTTGAGGTGCTTGCTTAGCCGGTCGGCCCAGACGTTGGCTGCGGGACGGATGTAGAGGGCTCGTAGGCTGATTCCGCTTTCGTCCATCAGGTGCCACAATGTTCGTAGCTCGGTCATCATACTCGGTGGGCGGGACGCCATTCCGGCTAGAGTATAGCATACGCCTTGATTGTCCTCGTGAAGCATGACACCCATGTTTGCTAGCTATGGTAGGAACGTGTGAACCGCCAGTCGGAATGCTTTCAGTTCCTTGCACGTGATATGTTCTGCCTCGTCGCACTCGCTCCAGAATCCCCATGCTTTCTTGTGGTTGTTCAACATCGTTCCCCATCCGCAGCCTGAACTATCGGTGTGAAGGCAGGCGGCCTCGACTAGTCGATGGAATTGGTTTCCATTGGACTAAGCTAGTTTCTATGTCCATCATTGGAGGTCGCGCCGTAGCTGTGGAGTCATCCGGGCTGTACCACTCCACTTGTCGCCGATGACGGAGTGAAGCTTGCGTAGAAAGAAGCGAGCCGCCGGGATGGCGAGAGCAAGATATTGGGCATGTCTTGCAAGTGATCGGAGGTGTCGTACATATAGCCATCCGGAATTTCTCGTAGCGCGTCGGATGAGATGGCGTGCTGCTTGGGTGTTGATTTTGCGGAGTTTGTCGGCGTAGGCGAAAACCCATGGAAGCATGAACCGCCGAGGGAGAGTACGGGCGGATACGGCGGATTAATCGGGTGCTAGGAAACATGCGAAGAAAGGACCTGGGAAAGATACAATTTGGCGCGGAGGCATGAGCGCCAGCCGGACACCGCCTCATGTAAGCACTAGCATCCCGTTGACTAGTGCTTATGTACAAGGTAGCTATTTGTCATGCTAGTACTTAGTGCTATGCTATTAGCGGTACTCTATTCCATATAAGTGGCGGTCGGCCGGCCCTGCCGGTGCCTTTGCCGGCCGCCATATCACTCCTCTCACTTCTCTAGTCACCATAGCCGGCCCCCTTGTGGGGCCGGCACGACCTCCGTGTAACTATATGTTCCCAACTCTAACATGTTATGGTCCCTCCACCAAGTTTCACTAGAGAATAGCGTGTGTAAAGCGCTCGGCGCCACGCTAGTCCTACCCACTCCCACGTAAAAAAGAGTAAAGCGTGTGTAAAGCGCTCGGCGCTACGCTAGTAATTCATCGTCCGACCGACACCACGCTTCGCCTTCGATCTGGTTGTCCGCGACTAACCTACCATCTCGCACGTAAAAAGGAGAAGAGCGTGTGTAAAGTGCCCGGCGCCACGCTTGCCCCACCTTGCTTTCAATCTCACCTAGCCTACAGCCTACCAATGCTCTCGACCGGATCTGGGTTTTTAAGACCGATCCGCGAAAACTCGGCCCGTGCGTACTTCAATTAGTACATTTATTGCTTTTTCCCGAGGCAAAGTAGCAACGCTTTTGACATAACGTCGCAAGCTCGAGGATGCAAAAAGGCCGTTGGCCGTGGAGCGCGAGGGTGCCATGTCAGCAATAAAGGACAAAGATGATGCACGGTTGTTGTCGGCAAAGCATGTGGAGAGCTTGGATGTTGCGCTTGAAGTTGCTCGGCGAGAGCTTGCGGCTTTGAAAAAGGCGAACATCAAGCTTCAACAACAGATGGAGCTGTTGCTCAGCGTCGCCGGGACTGATCGATCGGCTGAGTGTCGTGGCAAGTCTAACAGCGAGTCGCAGCGGAAGGCATTACTTAAGAAACGGAAGGCGATCAAACGTGATGTTGCCGTCCGCCCGTTACCGAAGTTGATAACGGTGCCGTCTGTGACCGGCGGCGCGCGTCGGGGCTGGTATAAGCGGGAGGTGAAAGGGAAGCTAATGGGGTTCTTGGAGGCGCGATACGACGGGGGTTGCGGGGGAAACACCGTCCTCCCGCTCCTAAGCGGGTTTTTCGACGAGAATCCGGACGTGTTCGAACGTATATGCGACCAGCGCGGTGTGGGGGTGCAAGTGGAGCGCAAGGTCATCGCGTCCATCCGTGAGCGCATTGGTCAAAAGACCTTTGCTCGTTTCTGAAGTGGTTGTGCCAGCTGCCTTGGAGGAAGTACGGAACGATGAGGCATGGCATCTCAGGGGTATGGAACCCAGAAACAAGTGAGTACGACCCCCTTACGCTGCCTTATGGCACAAACATGGCGATCTTGTGGAGCCCGCCTTCCGTAGCTAGGGCGGATAAGGAGGTGGCCGACGCAGCTGGCATGGTGGTGTCGGAGGATGGGCTGATGGCGCAGGTTGATGTGCGGGCTGCATTAACCCAGCGATTGCAACTCATCCCATTGTAGCAGGTAGAGGCACAGTTAACAATTGTGGGCGACCTCCTAATCCAGTTTCAAGGTGTAGCAATGACTCCCTTTCTAACAACATTTTTCATACACACATTTGATCCACATCAACACCGATATTTGCCTTCCATAACATCAATATGCACATTCATTACATGACTGGTGTATACTGTAACGAATGACCTTTTTGCGCCGATGTTGCTGAACATCTGATGGTAGCATTGCCTACAAGCGCAAGAACCGGGGGTCAGTCTTGTGCATTTTGAAGCCCATCGTCGAAGGGTGGTATGATGAGGGGTTTGTGTTGTCCGGGCAAGCGGTCAACAGCATCTAGAACCGCGTGAAGGTCTGCATCTACGAAGGCGCTGATAAGTACGATCAGTTTTCGGAAAGGACAAAAGGAATCCGCAGACAGATGGATGCGATCGTGGAGAGTGGCATCGAGGTGCACGGTCGCACCTTCCCTGTGAGGTAACTTATGGGAGGTGACACGGCATTTCTCTCCGCTTCCTCTGGTCATGCACGCCCATCAAGCACCCACCATTGCTACATCTGCTCGCAGAACAAGATGAATATGGCACTAACCAAGCGAGACTACCGACGCAAGGGTATGGAGCTGCCATTCACTATAACGGTGGACGTGTCGAACAAGCTTGCTCACGTCTTAGGCGCAGAGTTCGGCCTCGTTGAGCCATACGTATACCCGGGATGCTCCGAGGTTGTTGGCAAACAATTGCAACAGGCACCATCGGACACTGCAACTGCTCGACAGGCGTATCAACGGACTCATTTTGGCCAACGCCATGGTCACCCCCCCCCCCCCCCCCCCATCAACCAGTCCGTGCCCACTTTGGACATGATTGGAGACAACCTGCACGCAGGGCTACGAATCCGACCGCAGGTCATGTGGCAGACAATTCACTGCAGCGTCACGACGACCTCGATGGCGACATCAGTGATGAGCATCATGGATGAGGCCGGCATTTGGCAGGAAGTGAAAGTCATGTCGAAGGCGAAGACACCTACGAAGGCGGGCATGCCCCACTTCGACGGCCCTAAGCTGGAGACCTTGTTTCAGCAGCGGCAACGACTGCTCGACGTTGTCTTCCCTTACCCATCGACACCAGAGGCTGTGAGTGCCCGCTTTTTGTGGCAGCGATATGATGAGATGGTGGACGCATGGAGTGCGGAGCCTGACATCAAAGACGCCGATGCGAAGAAGGCAGGAGCAAAAGCGGTAGAGGAAGCGCCAGACAACTTCTTCGACGCGTATATCAGTGTAGCCGGAGCTCATGATGCCATCCCATACATGCACCAGGTGAGTAACATGTTGATTATATTTGCATGCCACACACATAGTTCATTTGCATGACACAGTATATGTCATTGGAAGACACTCCATATGATTATGATTATGTTTTTAGTTACGCTTTGTTTGTTAATTACTCTCTATTACCTGCATGTTACTTTTCACTTTCCTAAGTGGATGGAGGAGCATGGCAGCCTCAATTTGGCCAGCGCGCAAGGGATGGAACACAGCAATACTAAGACGAAGCAAGGTTTCAGGAAGGCTACCAACAGGCAGCGGCAGCGCGTAACGCAGAAGGGATATGTTACTCTTTCGAGGGTGGGGCAGAACATGAACCGTTCTTTGCAACTGGCTCGCCACAAGGCAACACACGGGCCAACAAGCGGCAGTGGCAGCAAGTCGGGAATGCGGTCGTTACCCCACAGGCCGTCTGAAAAGTCAGCGGCGATCAAGCGACGTCAAGCAGTAAAGGCAGGAGTGACGAAGAAGAAGCTGAAGCACAGCAAGTATACAGCCTAGGCACTGAAGATCGAGCCTCCTTATGTTATGCATGCTCCCCATGTGAAGTGTATCACCCCCTCCCGCCCTCCCCCCTCCCTTACTTAACGTGGCAATGCATATCATCACTAAAAAGCATGCAGAAGGGGCGCAAGGCGTCATCGTGATTTTCACCTTTAATTACATGTTCAGCTATCTATATTCATTTTAACTATGGTGTGTGCATAGTGTGTCATTAGGATGTGCTCGCCCCATTATGGTCGCCGCCCACCCACTCCGAAAGAAGCTTCCGCTTGGCCCGCAGGTCGTGCTCCTTTTGTCGGCGCATGACCCGCGCCTCGCGTTCCTCTTGTGTCCTGCTCTTAATCGCCTCTTGTTTCCGCAAGCACGCTTTATATGCTGGCTTCAAGTGAGGCATTCACTTGATATCGGAGGAGTCGATGGTAAACCCTGAGGTATACCCGCTGTCCGTCTCCGATGACGCATCAGTATTGTCCGTCTCCCTCGCTTCGATCCGGTGTTGTCGCAAGAGCGCGTCTTGCTCCTCGCGATACTCTTGTCCCTTCTCCTCCCAAAACTCGGCTAGACGCTTCAGATTCTTTACCCTGGCCGCGTTCTCAGGTGGGTTCCATTTTACGATACGGTGCCGTGCCCGTGGCGCCGGAATATTTGCCGTGCAATCCCAAAGGAGTGCAAATGCGAGAGTAGCCGAGGCACCTACCACTTGAGACGCATCTTGCATAAAATCATTAACGACACCTTGCAGCTCTCGTCTCCACAACGCATCCATGCTGTTTGCTAGCGGTAGCCACAGCCACACGGCCTTGTTGTTAAAGTCAAGGGTCTGGTCCTTTAAAACGCGGGGCATCCGTAGGGTCGAACTCTCTTTTGCTCCCACCAAGGCTTTGTGAAACGTCACAATGAGCTTGTTAACGTATCGTGAACTGTCAAGACTGAGAGGAGAACGTTCCCCGACAAGCTGCTTTGTTCCAACAATTGAAACAAGGTCGCCACTAGGAAGTACACGAGTACATCGTGGGCCGCGATGCACCGACGTTGCAGCGTTGTGGAGCCCTTGGGCGCGGGGGGTGGCATGTCTTGGAACTTGATGAGGTCCCGTGTTGCCTCGGGAGAAGACGTCCAATAACACACCCTCGTCGCTCTTGGAAGGCGTGAACCACGGCGCCGCTCCTCCCAACCCGGGTGAGTATTGCAGTAGATGCTCACGAGCTGCGGGGGGGTGTTCCTTATCGTCGCTTTCTCTAATCCTTCCACTCGGGCGTTCCCACATCGTGCGAAAAGCACCTCAGTAAGCGCTGCCTTCAAGTCATCAGCCGACAACAAACCTTCTCCCCCCATCGTGTTAAACTCTCCGCATTGTGTGCATGTGTCCTGCCGAATCAGTTGGTTGCTGGCAAATCCGAGCACGCACGCCGCGCAGTTCTCACGCTACGCCATTGTGGAAGTTGTGGGGCGGCTGCGCGGCTCGGCGTGTATTCTACACCCGATGTTGCGATGACCTGCACTCCAAGAGCGACAAGTATCGAACATTTAGTCGCGAGAAACGAAAAAACAGCCAGGGAGTCCCTTAAATTTACCCTTCATGCGTATAGAATGGCCACGGCGCAACCATAAACGTGCCTTTCGGTGCTGCGCTTCAGCTCTTACGGGATGTGAGTTGGTGAGTGAGGTGCCGGAAAAAAGTCTTTGCACAGTAACCGACCCACCGACGCTACACTGTCGGCGACAACCTCAGACTTTAATCGTCAACCACTCCCCCCCAATGCGCGCCTTACAACATATTCTCGTCTCGTATTACAACATATTCTCGTCTCGTCTCGTCTCATACAACATATTCTCGATTTGAAAAGTGAAAGCTACTTGTGCTCGCCGTCCTTGGGGATCCATTCACGTACATTAGGATGGTGGTTGGGGGTAGACGGAAGCGCTCGTCGGGAGCGCCGAAATTGTTAAAACTGTATGTTTTTAGCGCGTACGCTTTTCGGGGGTTTGACGACGCTGTGGGCACTCGGCGAACAGTGAGGTAAGTCACCGTGCGAGTTCAAACCTTCATCATCCGCACATCCCTTCAAGGTAAAGTCAAATCGTGCGTGCGGAGGGTCGAAAGCAGAGTCGACCAGCTTCCAATCAATCGCACGTCTGGTCACAGTTTTACGACTATGTCTCAGCTTTGTCTCACGACGACGACATGCTATTACTGTTGCAGGTGTCGTGATTGTAGTCGATGGAGGTGTCGAACGTGTGTCGACGACCTCTGCCGCTAAGAGTGTTTCAGGACGAACAGTAGATGTAGCCGGCTGCTCCAGTTCGCTAGTAGAACAACCTTGCCACCATCATTGCTTCTTAGATGCCACATCCATAGCCGCTTTGCCCTTCACGTCGGGGCACTGAAACAGTCGGTGTCCCTTCTTGTGGTACTTGAAACACAGTCCCTCCTCAATGTGCTTATTGCGCTCCTTAGGAGTCAATGCATTAGCGATAGCGCTGAAATCAATTCGGCCAGAGTTTGAAGAAGGTCGGCCACGACCACCACCATGACCTCCACGTCCACGGCCACGACCACCACCATTGCGCTTCCATATTTTAGAGGCTCCTACCAAAGGGTCATCAAAGTTGCGCTTCCTGGTTAGTTGTCCTCCTCCAGGTGCCGTAGATGGACCAGCTGTCGACCTCACACCTCCAAGATGCGGTGAATTAGTTACGACGTCATTAAGGAAGTTTTGTAGCTCCACTAGCTGAAAGTTACAACCTCTCTCAGATCGATGTGACTTGGCATGAGTCTTCCAACTCAAAGTTAGCGAGGCCATTGATGAACCGAACACACTGAACATCAGCCGTAAGGTGCTGACGAGACCGACGTAAGAAGTCGTTGAAATGTTGGGTGTAGAGAGCGTAACTCATGATGCCTTGCGTAAGGCTTAGCAGAGCGTTAATCGCGTCGTCTTGTATGTTGGGGAGCATAGATGTCTTCCGTAGCTCCGCGACAAGCAAGTCAAACGTAGCATGGATGGAGGCATGTTGTTTCTGGTTCAACCACCAGGCGTTTAGGGGTCCAAAAAACTGTGAAGTAACCCAATCACTGAGTCAGCCGTAATTCCGAGCAAAAAAAGGCGTTGCGGTTGTGCTTCAAGCCAATCCTCCAGCTCACGGGCGTTCTTGCCAGACTGAAGTGGAAAATTAACTCCAGCCTAGCGCTGAGTCTCAGTAAGGGTCACAAGTAGGCCAGCTAAAATAGTCGTAGGCATCGGGGTTCCGACACGTAAATCAATCGGTGTACTTCCACTCAACTGATTGACGTAGCCACGAATGAGAAGCCAAACATGTCATGAATCAACAGACGAAAACCGGGGGTACATGAAAACTGCCTCGGGATTGATGTATCGTCATGGAAGAGTGCATGGGACGTATACACTGCACGACGGAAAGTCTCCCATTGAGTCCCGTAACCAAAATGAAGTAACTCGCTTTTATGTTTCATGGCATGAAGTAACCCCGTCTTGGCGGGCGTAAGGTTCAGACCTCCGACATCAATTGTTTCCGGTACGGCGTAAGAACCATCCGGATTAATTGTCGACTGAGTTGTCACAGCCTGCTCGAGCTGAGCAAGAGTACGTAAATGCGTCGTAACATACGGAACGGGAACGGAAGCCGTGTAGACATAAACGAGCTGTTGTCCGACAAGTAACGCGACTCGAACCTGTGCGTCACTCAACAACATTAAATCATCCGGAACCAAGATAAGGCCAATTTCCTCATGCAACTCACAAACGGCAGCATCGACAGGCTCTTCGTTAGGCGTTGTCGAACCAGCTGGGAACCAAGTTTTACCATAACGAGGCTCACGTTGTAACACAATCTTAATATCGGAAAACTTAGTCCCTCCAACATGAAGTACGACCACCACGTTACGACGTAGTCCAACAGATGCCATTCCAAATCAATCAAGCAACGTTGAGCGAATCAAACGACAGCGAAATGTGCGTCGACCAATGAGCTCCGAAACCAGTGTGGCGGTTAGCCTTCCAAAGCTAATTGCTAGCACAAATCTGTTATGTTATGTTCTGTTCTGTTCGGGTGCTTGTGAATGGCAAAGTGATGGTGCAGTTGGGAAAAGTTGAGTAGATGTCTTACTGCTTGTACTTTAGCAATATATACTGCACGTGAACAAAGAAATTGTTAAATGGTTATGTCACCTCCCTCTATTGCACTGGGCTTAAATAGCTTTCCGCCTAGATAGCTTACGCCTGCTCACACTCACTTATGTGTCAGGCGTTAGGGCTTTTCATCAGTCTAACGACGCGGCTAGACTAGCATGGAGAATCACGACGCGGCTCATTCTGCATCGGAAACCTCGCTTAGGCGCGTCATATGGCTAGTTAGATTAACTATGCGTACTTGTACGTACCGGGAGGTACTGGTCGTACAATACGCATCATAACTCTTGCTAATATTGCAGTAGCGACGTACCCACGTTGTACGTCCGTCCGATGGAAAAGCACGAATTAGAATTAGTAACGAGTACATGTACAATGTCATGCAATGTACTGCTGCATGACTGTACTCGTCATAGTTTAGTGTTTAACAATAAATTGTAATTGAACAAAGAAATTGTTAAAAAGGTTATGTCACCTCCCTCTACTGCACTAGGTTTAAATAGGTTTCGCCTAGCTAGCTTGCACGTGCTCTCGCTTGGTCCTCGTGCAAGATGCTTGGGCTATGTAACCGTTATCAAAAGACTAGCGACGCGGCTCGTCCAACATTGGGAACCTCACTCTGCATTGGAAAGATCGTTCAGCGCGTCGTCTAGCTAGTTAGATTTGCGGTGCGTACTTGTACTACGTACCGAGAGGTACTGGTACTGGTAGTATAGTGCGCATGCGCATCAGTTCCCTCGTTAAATTGCAATAGCGACGCACCCACGATGTACGTCCTTCCGATTAAAGGACGAATTGGATTTTGTAACGAGTACATGTATAATGTCATGCAATGTACTGCTACATGACTGTACTCGTCACAATATCGAGACATCTTATCATTCGCAGTCGTGTCTCGTCACTATAATATTTTTTCTATGTATTCTCATAAATTCACTTTTCGTTGTTAAGCTACACACGTCGAAGTTGAATGACCGTATTATCATATGCCAAAGATTATTTGCGTGATTGTGCGTTTACGCCTCTCGATATTTCATTTATCTTTGTGACAATAGGGACCGTCACAAAGTGTAATGTATGGTGCGGGTGCGGTTGGCACCGGCATTCCATCTCCCCTTCTCCGCCCCGACGGTGTAATTTGTGATTCGTCAAGTAAATCTACCGCGCCGTAAAGAGTTTGAAATTGCACCATTTGAATAATACAAATTGCATATCTATCAAAACAATGATAATATTCCAGTTGATTTTTTTCTCTGTTTAGAAATATTCAAGCAAAATAATAACGCGCTTGCACAAATGAAGGCATTATATTAACTTCAAGAATTAGTGCGCTTGACATTCGCGAAAAAAACCACCGATGGTATGCAAACCTCGTTCAACAACTCCCATAACATTGCGCCGCTTTAGTAGCAAATTAAACAGGTTGCATATCCATCAGCATGTCTGTCTATCTGTATTCCGCCCTATTTAACGCAATACCCGCTCTCCATATGATATCATTTACTGGCTTGTAGTAGTTTGCCTTTTATTTAATTATTTGTTATATATGAATTTGCATACACGACGCAATTTTCATGTCCTTGTGTCGATACGAACATGTCGCTTACCGTTTAAATTCAGCACATGCATTGGTTGAAAATTACAATGTTCTAGAACACTCAACGGGAGCAACACCCGCCACCGACTTACCTCTCTGAAGGTGACCTCCGACGCCGTGCTGCCTTCCGTCGGGGCCGTGAGCCTAGTGGAAGTTGGCTAGCTGCGACGGGCCCGTATGGCCCTGGAAGGAGCTGACTTCGGAATGGTGGAGGACGCGGCGGACGCGGCTTTGGCCGCTCTTCAGCGGTTGCATCCGCCGCCGGGTACTCCTCACCCATATTGTACCCATATTGTACGTGATCTCCCCGACCCCCTGCCCCCCCCCCCCCCCCCCCCCCCCCCCCGGCGCGCCCACCCCTCACGTATTTAGATGATTGTGGCAGCCTCAAAATATGGGAGGAGTCTAAGCTCCTTGACATGAGAAAAGCACCTCGCTTGTCAGCCCCCCACGTTGATGGCTGGCGATGGGAACATGTCCGTGACTTGAATGTTCCGGCATGGTGTAAGTGGGTTAACCGCTACTCGGCGGGAAACATTCCCGAGGCTGCGGCGGACTTTCATGCGAGTGCGACCGGGTGGGCTCTTGACAAGCAAACCGGGGTCGACCGCGACGCCACTCGCCTTCGGGGTGAAGCTCCTAAAGTTCGGCCGCTTGCTGCTGGCAGCGTTCTATCGCGGTTAGCTCATGTCACGCCATGTCGTGGATAGCGACTATTGCGGCCGACCACGTGGGCCATGTACAAAGATCGGTTTTCACCAAAGCTGGTATCGAGCGAGCCATTCATACCACTCGCATTGGCCTACAAGCTATTCCTGATTGCAGCCTTCTAAGTTTGGACCTAGAGAACGCCTTAAACACCATTTCCCGCCGGAGTTTCCCTGCGGAGCTGTACAAGAACCCCGACTTGCATCCCATTATCCCGTTGGTTGATATACTCACATGACTCCACGATGTATTATTTCGACCCCAACGATGCTTCGCTCATGCACGGCACGGTTCAGTCTCGTACGGGTGTCCGACAAGGAGATCCTCTTGGCCCGCTTTTGTTCAACTTGGCGATCAGCACCCCCCTCCGGAATATTGGGGAACGGTGCAAGGATTCAGCGGCGATCCAAGCCTTTTCTGACGATGGAAAGTATTTGATCAAAACGCCTTTCGTCCCGACTTTGATTACGGTGGCTACGGAGGAACTGTGGGAAAGTCTGCTCGAATGTTCAACCAATCAAGTATTCGTGCATGGTACCTCCGTATATGGCCCTTGAACTTGTCGAGGTGATACTACGGGCGATGGTCCTCGTTGTTACGTGTACTAGTAACCTTGGAGCCCCTTTGGCGATGGACTTCTCGATGGCAGACGGCCCTCCAACGTCTCATAATGAGAACTACGTTCATTCTTGGCTACAAGATACCGTTGAGGCTCATAAACTCCTCTTGGACAAGATCGTTTGCTTTGCTATGTCGGACGTCGGAGAGACACACGCCGCTTTTCGCTTGATGATCACGTGTGCGGTACGCCGCTATGGGTTCTTGCTCCGCACCCTCCCCCCACATATTTGCCGACCGTACCTTGCTACTGCAGATAGGGCCATTCGTGCAGCAGTTTACCGAATCTTGGGTGTTTGTCTGGACGCACAAACACTCGATCAACCAATTTGTGCTAAACGTCAGCTCTCCCTCCTTGCGGAGTTTGGGGGCTTAATGTACCGTCCCTCGAGCTCGACGCCGAACCTGCTCACTATGCTTCATTCATTGCGACCCTCGCCAACCTAATTACTGATTACGAGTCCGAGTCGCTAGGTCCTTTGTACGGTCTCATCCGAGAGGAACTACATAATGTTGCCAGTTCTACTTTACCGTGGGCGGTCAAACTGCGCACTTTGTATGATTCGATCTCCACTATGGGCGAGCTTTCGGAATCGGATCTCATGGTGTTGACTTACACACTGAACCAAAACCTTTCCGATTATGCCGGGCCCGATGTCGAGTTGGTGGTATCTACGGTCAACAATGCGGTGGCACCCGCTACCAGGGCGTGGAACCGGGTATAGGGTACCCGGGTAATTTCGAATCCCTTGCCTATTTTGGAGAAATTATCTTATCTCGGAGGAAAACTAACATGGTTTGTAATCAATTCACTCCTTAATATCATAGAACATACTCATCCGCATTGTAAGCAATAATTTAGGGTTTCATCTCGCAAGCCAGCGAGGTACATATCCATTTCCCCGGGTACAACTGTCAAAGATTCTGTCTCGTATCGCACATGTGATCCAATGGAAACGAAGTATCTCTGTCTCGCGTGAATTCGCCAAATCCACGTAGGCCTCGTATCCACGCACTTGACATGATTTCAATGGGAATGTACGGAGTAGAACAGGATGAGGGAAAAGAATGCATCGTTATTCCGCCACGAGGTTTATTGCACTTGCCACGAGGTTGCGGACCGCACGTCCGTACATCCTCGCATGACCTTATCGCGCTTTACTTCCGCGTTGCCTTGGTAAAGTACAGATGCAACATGATAGGAAATCTCGGGAGCACGCGCCAATCTGCCATGTCATCACAAACAGGCGCATTGGGCGGTTATTGCGCAGTTCAAGCGCGTAAGGAGGAAAATCAAAGGTCCGATATCACAACGATTCCCGCAGGTAGGCTGCACATGCATCCCGAAAGGTGCCCGAACGTGATTCACAAGTCCTGTTCCGACTGTATTTTTCTAGGCCATATATGATCTCTACACGATGGGACTCGCAGTGCAGTCAACCACCCTCAATCGTGGCGTTGGTAATCATACCGCTCAACGCAGTCTGCACCTAGTTGACTCTAATTTCGACGATTGGTAATTATGTCGGCTACGTGTGCGGGGCACGGATTGAGGCGACATCCCAGAATGGTGTCCTTCGGGGACGGCATGTTTTTCGATGATGTTCTGGTGCGAGTAGACGGTAAGTATTTATAGAAATCATCCCCGGCACTACACTGTTCCGATATAACACTCCTTGCCACACTTCCCACTTAAAAGACTGCCACGAGGTGTAGAGTTACGTGTCTAATTTGTTGCTACCAGGAAACATTTGTAGTCGCGGGCTGCGATTGTTTTAAAACATCGAATGATATACATGTGTTTGTGCAAAAATAGCGGCCCGCAATGCTGCAAACGTCACAACAGCGGCGGGGACGGAAATGGAGGGGTCCGGCGCCGCCCTACCCTTCGCCGTCACAGCGCCCAGAAGTAGTGGGCCATATTCAAACTCTTCCCCGTAAGGCAGTTGTGACGTGTCAACGACTGACGTCGAGGGCATCCCTCTGCGCGACAGCTTGCGCCCCCCCCCCCCCCCCCCCCCCCCCCGCCTCGTTGGAAACAAGAACGACCAGCCGGATGACCGGCCGCACTGTCTTCACGGCCTTGCCGAGGCAGCAACTAGCAGCGACACCGTGGGAAGTATCTTTATTAACAAGTTATACCGGTACGTCCCCCCTGCTTGCTTTCTCTCGAAAGTGCAGTGCCGGGTGCTTGATTGCTTGTTGCAGCCGCCGCTTGTACACAATAATATTTTGTGAACTACAGTCCGTCTTTGCAAATGCATTGACACATAGTGTTGAGTATGTGATGAAAGAGTGTAAGGTTTCGTTGGGACCTAGCATGTTGTCGATGTGGGTCTTATGAATACGGAGGTATCGTGTAATGTATATGGCAAAATATATACTAACTTCATGTGGGTGTGTGTGCAGATGTGTGTATGTGTAGTGTGAGTGAAAATGTCACTTTCTGTTGGTCAAATGTGTGTGTCTGTCTATCTGTCTGTCACATCGAGTGAAAATTGTCCGAGAAACGTGTGTGTTAGAGAGACAAACATAGAGAGAGATTATGCGCGTCTTTGCGTGCTTTCTGTGCATGTGTGTGGCCGGCGCTGTGGGAATATATTCATATTGTGTGTATGAATAACTGTGTGTCGCGTATGTGTCTGACCGTATGTAAACAGAGCTTGTATCTTGCTTCTTAAAATAGTTGCGACTGCTAGATTGTGTTGACTGTGCGGAATTAAGTGACTGAGAGGAATGGAACAGAAAGAGAGAGAGAGAGAACGTATTTGTGTTTGTTCGTGCTGGTGTGCGACGGAGGGTTTTGCCAAGTTGTATGGGATAGAATTGGATTTGGTAAAATCAGAATCATCCGACTGTAATTGATCTTATTCCTGTACATAGTGTCTCACTTCGTATCTCATCATGCATTCGTGTCACACCGTGCAGAGTGTCTCACTATGTACTCTAACTCGGAAACTCGGCCGCGACTCGCCTGAGTCGATTGTATGACTCATACTCATTCACGACTATGGGCGGGAGGTTTCAATTCAAGTGGGTGTTTGTCACTCACAGTATCTCAATAGACCGGGACACACGCTTTGAAGATTTCACTCATCTCACCTACATTGGAAGCCGTTCTCAATTCACTTCACCTTCGAGAGTTGTAGGTTTGGGACATGTCGGGTATGAAAAAAATAGATTCGAAGGACTCGAAATGCCAAAAAAACGTCGAATCCACGCCCTGCCCGCTACCCAAGTGACTAGCCTACAACTTCCGACTCCCGATGCTCTCACTCGCTTGGGAGATTCTGGGGGCCACATTCAACGGGAATTTCGCGCATTCTTTGTGCCCGGGCCTACCTTGACCTCTTGGCGTTTCGCAGACTTTCCCCACCGGACTACATGAGGGTGATTTCGGGTACGGGTCGCATGGCTTTGGCTCTCTTTTTCGCTTCACATGAGTCCAGTTTCAAGGTGACATCCGATTACTATACGATGGCAGCCCACCGGGTGCTTGGGTTGACTGCGGAGCGCGCCTCTCATGTTCGAAAGTGCCCTCGGTGCAATGAGGCTCCTTCAGAGTCTCGCGGGTATGGATCTTCGTCGACGGTGTCGGGCATCTTTATGTCGGGCGAGCGCTCAACATCCGCTATGCTCATGGACCATATCTCCCGGTGCCCGTGCTCTTGGTATATCATTCAACTCCACGACCGTATTGTCCACGTGCTTGAAGAGTTCATGCTTGAAGCGGGGGCTACTAAGGGCCGGGACTTGCGGTTGGAGGTCCACCGTAATCGGTCGGGAGCTTCACGAGATCGCCATGGGGATGTGGTTTGGTTAAACTTCATTGCTCCGCACCATCACCTTGTTGTTGATGTGACGGTTACAAGTGTTCGCACGAACATCAATGTTCCTCGTATAGGTGCTCGTCTCCCACTCCCTGGCAGCCTTGCATTGGGAGCTCAGTATGGCAAACTTGATGCGGACCTCCGCACTTTTGCTTTGCTTGGCACGCCTTCGGTACATTCGATCCATGACTACTATCCCTTCGCCATGGAGGATGGGGGCCGGTTGGCGCCGATGGCGGCTAAGTTGGTTGATCGCTTGGCCATTTTGGTGGCTGTTCGTCGCTTCCCTGGCATGGGTGCCACTGACTCTCGCTCCTTGCGCTCTGACAGTTATGTCCGTATGCGCAACATTTTGTTCGTCGATCTACTTATGTTCCGTTTTGGCGTTTTTTGGGGGATGTGCGACGTGAATTCTTGCAACGTCTTTCTGCAGTTCTTCATGTCATTATGGGTTCTTATCTCCGCGACACTTTTCAAGAGGGCAGTGCCGACGATGTGGCATGCCTTCCTGTTCCTCGGGTTTAGGTTTTTCCTCTCTTCTTCTTTTTGTTTGGTGGCCTCCAATGCTTTTTCTTGTAAGAATTTGTTGTAGTAAAACTTCACTATTCCTCGGGCTGAATCTCGACGATGTGGCATGCCTTCATGGTCCTTGGGCTTACGCGTGTGGGGTTTTTTCCTCCTTATTCTTTTTTGATTGGTGGTTTCCACTGTTTTTTCTTGTAAGAAGATACTGTCCCATTTAAAATCGCGGCGTTGATGCGCTCTTCGTTCATTCCGCGCAAATCATAATCCTTACGCGGAATACTCCCCGGCAAATGGCGGCCGGGGACGACTTGTCGGTTATGCTTGGTTTTGTATATGGTTTTATTGGTCATATTGGTAATATAGAGGTTTGAATTACATGGCTAAATTACGAAGTAACCGGCGTTACCTCCGTTACAAGCGTTACCTCCGACGCTACATCTCCCTAACGGTTCAAGCGCCCACGCGCGCACGGACAGTAAAATGTCCGCACACTATATAACGCACCAGCAGTGATTGTGTGTCCACCTTCTGCCTTTTGCGAGAGCTATCGCTCACGCAAACGGCATCGTGGCTCTTGCTAGCCACGCAAGGTGTTGATCATTTGAGTCTCCTGCACGGCGCACGAAAACATACTCCTTGAGTTCCAATGGCAGACCGCATGGTATTGCCTACCGACCTCTACCCCGTTGCGCCCGGTGACGCGCCGGAACAACAGCCAGACCCGCTCCAATTGCTGTTACATATTGTAAAGATGTTAGCAGCCCAAGTCGAAACTCTATCCGTCGCAGCCGCGCCAACAAAACACACTACTTCAGCCATCCCCACAGCCGATTCCGACAGCGCTGCGGGTGGACGACTCGAGCTCGACGCTCTACAAACTGATAGTAAAAACACCCCTCTAGAGTACATCGACCCTAGAGAGTGGTCAGATTTCGCGTCCCGTACGTTCGCGGACTGCCTACCCCCCTATGGCACAACAATCTCGTGCCTGTGGAACCCTCGACACGACGAGGCCGACACACTTTTTACGGACAACGCGAGAATTTCCTCCCGCGACGAGTATCGACACATGCTATGCTATGGTGTATTTACGGCCGTCGCTAACGCGGCACTCGAAACTGCTATGGAAACGCTTCGCACGGTCACCTCTACCCCCGACGAAACAACCTACGCCTACTCCCTCGTCGACGCAGCGCTATGTACTAATCAAGCAATGGCCTCAGCGGGGGAAGCGCGACTCACCTATATCAGGCGCTTCAAGGCCAAGAAGATTCTCACCGGAGAAGAATGCGTTGCGGAGCGTCTCGTCTACACACGTTGCTTCGACACAGTCGCCTCCGACCGTGGAGGCAACGTCGTCGACGGATTCTGTCAGCCCTGAAGGACAAACGACTCGAAGTCAACATCACAGCCGTTGCAAAAGCGCAAGTAGCAGCCCAGTTCGAGGCCGACAAGCCTAGACCAGACAGACCGGACAGACCGAACGACAAGCCGGACAAGCCGGACAAACCCAAGGCCAAGCCTAAGGACCGCACGGGCGGCCGCCCCCTCCACTCTACCGACAAGGCACACAAGAAGATCGAGGCCGACAAGGAGGAATGACGGGGTGACCCGCCGCGCCGATTCCTGCACACCCGATTCAAGCTACATGCGCCATCGCGTGCGGCGAAACTGGCAAGCCTGGAAAGATATCGGCGCGAGCGGACAAGTCTTACGGTGGATCCGGGAGGGCGTTACTATTCCCTTTCTAAACAACCGACCCCCACCCCCGTTCAACCAAGGCATCTCACTACTAGACGCTACCCCCGAGCAACTCACCTTTGTCGAGGCCGAGCTCGCGCGCTTCGTGGAGACGGGAGCCTAGAAACGCACCACCTGTAGCAAGTACGTATCTAGACTCTTCTTAGTCGCCAAGCCCGGCAACAATCAGTGGCGATTTATCGTCGACCTGCGACACATGAACAACTTCAGCGTCAGAAAGCGACTCCGGATGGAGTCTTTGCTAGGCGTACGCCATCAGACGCGAAAGGGCGACTACATGTTCTCCTTCGACCTCAAGAACGGGTTCTACGCGCTGGGCATCGTGCAAGAGCAACGCGACTTCCTAACAATAAACGTTCGCGGCCAACTGTACCGACTAGCTGGCCTCCCGATGGGCTGGTCGCTCAGCCCTTACCACTTCTGCGCGTTTACGGACACATTCGTACGACACCTCCGACAACCACACCCCGGTGGTTTTACGAAAGGCTACACATCCCGACAGCGACAGACCGAGCAAGCGCTTCCTACGACACACGCGGTGGCGCGGAGCAGAAATCTTACCTTACGTGGACGACTTCCTCCTCTTCGCCGCCACTCGTGCGCTCGCTTTGGCGTTCCGTCAGCGCGTCGACCGCCTCCTCACCAGTCTCGGCCTTCTCCGCCACCCCTCCAAGGGTTTTTGGGAGCCGACGCAATACGGCCACCACATGGGCATCGACATCGACACAGCTACATGTTACTTCTTCGCCCCAGCGGAAAAGCTTCAGAAGCTCGCCAAACAAGCTCGACACCTACTGCAACGTGCAACAAGAAACAACATATGGCTACCTGTCAAGGAACTCCAGTCATTCGCTGGTCAGGCGCAGTACCTTTTCCTTGCTATTCCGGCGGCAAGATTCTTCCTACGCGAACTTCACTCCGTACTTGGCGACAAGTGGGGAGGCCGCGTCCGCCTCACCCCGCAGCTCAGTCGCGATCTACAGTGGTGGACACATGTACCCAGCCACGCCAACGGCAAGAACATACACCGACCGGTCGAGTCAGCGTACATACACTGCGACAGTTCGGGATATGGTTGGGGGGCGTATCTGAACGGCATACTCGAAGCGCGCGGCTTCTGGGGAGTAGAGGACGAAAAATAGCACATTACCTGGAAGGAACTGAAGGCCGTCCGTCTGGCCGTCCTCAGCTTCATGCCACACATGGCTGGCCGCAACGTCCTCCTCCACGAAGACAACCATGCGGTCTGCCACGTCCTGGCCGGCCTGACGTCCCGCTCCCCGGAGATAATGAACGAGTTTCTCCGCTTGTGGTACCTATTGGACACCAACAACATACACATCATGCCCATGTACATCCGTTCTGCGGCAAACACGTGGGCAGACAAGCTCAGCCGCCACCTCGACAGCGACGATTGACCCCTTTGTGTCCCACGAAATGGACACACAATTCGGCCCGCACACAATCGACCGGTTTGCGTCGGCTCTCAACACGCTACTGCCCCGCTACAACGCGAATTGGCTAGACCCGTCGTGCGAAGCCGTGGACGCCCTTCACCTCGCCGATGCGGCTTGGAAAGAAGAAAACAACTGGTGCAACCCGCCATGCCCCCTGCTACCCGACCTCGCCCAGAAACAACAGTAGAGCGGCGCAGGAGCTACGGTGGTCGCCCCCCGTTGGCAAGGAAAAGCGTGGCATAAGGCCCTTACCGAATTGGCTTGCCACGAGACGGTCCTGCCGGCCCGAGCTCACTTGTTCCGTCCCGGGCGGCGGCATGGACGCGGTACAGTCGGCAAGCCTCACTAGCCCGTCACTGTCTTCCGGATTCCCTCCCGGCCTGGTTGTACCTCCGCCGGGGCGCTGTCAGTGCTACCCTAACCATGTTCAACACACGACACATCAGGCCAGCAGTCCAAGCGTACCCTACCCGAGCAGCAAAGGTCCGCTACAAGGTGGAGGTGGCAGGCTGCAACAACCCATGGGCCGCCTCGATGCGCCCCTACATGCAACGCCTATTGGGCACTGGCAGCCTTGGAGCTAAAACGCTCGACTTACTGACCGCCGCTTGAGCGAAAAGCACGTCCGACACATACAACAGCGCGATAAAACCTTACTTCCAGTTTTGCGAGGAGCAAGGTCTACCGCCGCTAGCCGCAAAAGCCGCTACCATGGCCCGCTACATCGCATGGATCGGGGATCGTGGCACCATTAAGGCTACTATTCTACAGCCTTACCTCTCAGCAGTTAACGGTTTTTTCAAAGACCACGGCGCACAAGGCGATTTGGTAGCCAAGGTCCGGCGGGGTCTCGCAGCGTCCCAAGTTTCCCTCCAGCCCAGCCGCACACGCATGTACCTCACAGCCCGGATTCTCGTATCATCGCTCCGCCTGGCCAAGGACCTCCGCACATAGCTGACAGACACGTGGACTCAGGCTCAAACGGACCGCATTCTGTTGCTCAGAGCGTGTCTAGCGACGGTGCCCCTGGCCGCATTTTTTTTTGTCGCGGTGGAGCGGGAGTTGAGTGCCGGTCTGGAGACCTGTTGTGTACTCCAACCGGCGGAATCCTCATGTACCACGGAACGAGAAAAGGTCAACGGGGTACTTCCACGGAGCGAGAACTCCTATGTGAACTACCGGCCTCGGCTCACCCGGACATCGCGGAACTACTACAGTACTTCGACGCTGCCCGTACCAAGTTCTCCGCCGGAAAGATACCGGACAGACGCTGGGCCATTAGTCTACGCGAACCTACGACAAACTGGACTGCAGACACCCTGACAGCTTGGCTACAACGAGTACTTCGTGTAGTATACGAGCAACCTCCGGACGGTTTCGCGTGGACTTCGCACTCCCTACGAAAGGGTGCAGCTACTGCAGCGTACAATATCGGTACCCCAATGCAGAAGATCAAGTTCTTCGGCGGTTGGGCGCGAGAATCGGACGTAGTCCTCGACTACATCGACCCAACAGTGCTCCCGTGCCCGGGAGCTTGGCAACTCTTTGGGTGGATGACCCTTGGCGGTGCCCCACCCAACGTTACACGCCAGTCGGCGACATATGGCATAAGTGAGCCCCAACACAGCTTAAATGGTCATATTGGTAATATAGAGGTTTGAATTACAAGGCTAGATTACGAAGTAACCGGCGTTACCTCCGTTACAAGCGTTACCTCCGACGCTACATCTCCCTAACGGTTCAAGCGCCCACGCGCGCACGGACAGTAAAATGTCCGCACACTATATAACGCACTAGCAACGATTGTGTGTCCACCTTCAGCCTTTTGCGAGAGCTATCGCTCACGCAAACCCAACCACCCGATTCCCTCTCACATTGCGTGTAGGGTGGCCCAAGGGCCACCAATTCCAAATTCTGTAAGTGATCCACATCTTTGGCATAAGTGAGCCCCAACACAACTTATAAATCCCTTTTTTCTTCTTTTTGCTTGGTACCTGTAGGTGTAGCTTATGTTATTTTTTCTTGTAAGAAAACTGTTTTGTATATGGGCTCTAAATAATATATTTTGCCGTATTTACCCGAGGGCACGTTTTGCCAAAGAACATATGTAAGTAAGTTTTGCAAACCTCTAGATTTAAAACCAATCTGACTATTTACCCGAGGGCACGTTTTGCCAGTATGTAATAAACCGGAGGTTTGCGCAGCCTAGTCTCGATGAAGCGGTTTGGAGGGGACGAGCCAGCCGAAGTACTGCCAGGCCGCTGGAGATGGGGTCATGGTAGGGTCGATGTATTTCCCTTCTGTGACAGAACTGTTTTTGGCCCAACCACCCATGTATTTGACGACGTGGAGTGGGGTCCCGATGCAACTAGCGGCGGAGGCGGCACCTTTGCGTAGGCTGTGCGATGTCCATTTAAAACCGCTCGGAGGTGTGGCGCCGACGGCGTCGCATGCGTCGAGGAGCCAGGCGGAGAGTGTTGCAGCTGCTTGCCAGTCGCTGGAGTTTTCGTAAGGTACGAAGCTCCATATTGCGGCGGGGGGGGGGGGGGGGGGGCTGTTGTAGAATTCCTTGCAGTAGGCGGTCCGCTGCGTGCAATAATATTCCAGTAGGTCGGCTAGCACCGGATTGGCAGTAGTCGGGATAGCGAGGATAGGCTTGTCGGCCGCGCTGCGCCGCTGATCGCCTTTAGCCTTGCGGATGAAAAGCCAGATTTTCTGTGAAGGTCGGTCGACGACGAGGTCGTGTGTCAAACACCGTACTCCGGATTCGGCTCGGCAGAAAAACGCATAGTTAGTGCAAACTGCCAGTAGCGCTCGAAAACGCGCGATGAGGTGGCGGGAAGTAGGAGTCCACTGGAGGTGCGTACTGAGCTCAGCGGCAGCGGTGAGTAGCGAGAGGGCCAGAGGAGCTGGTAACGGTAGGCGCGAGTCCGCGGCCTGTAGTCGTTGCTGTTGCATCTCGAGTCCGCGACGCGCGTCGGCCAAGAGTTCGCCGACTGCGATCGGCTGCTGTTGGTGGTCGCGGAAAAACTTGTTGATTGCTGAGTAGTACTGTTGTAGCGATGCGGCAGCGACAGTACCTTGCAGGCCCAACCAGGCCGTGTAGCGAACGACCGATTGTGTAGTAGCTTGTAGCGGGTGAATATTTTCCTCGTGGCAGAACGCGGCAAATTGACGCAAGCCGCTGTCGTAGTTGGCGTACGTGGTCGGGGCTAGGGAGCTGCTTAGCAGGTGTAGCGCAGTGGTACCGACGAGGTCGGTGCCCAATAGGTTCCGCAGTCCGGTAGTCATGCTAGCAGTCCACGGAGCGTGTGCGTCTGGTGCCTGTAAGGTGTAGCGGGCAGGCCTCGAGGGCTTGCGCGCTTGAGTGACCATTGCGCGGAGGTCCGTGAGGCTGGCGTTGGTTGTCCGTAGCGTGCGTCCTATTGCGCCCCTGCGAGTGTGTAGCCAGGCCGGCGTGGCAGTCGAAAGGCCACGACGCTCCATCCTGGTCGTCCGACCCCCTCGCGCGAGCCGTGCCGACCGGGGAAGAACAGGTCTCGCGATGGGGGGTAGTGAATAGTTTCGGTGGCCAAGCTGTGGAGGTCTTGAAACCACGGTGTGTGGGGCCAGTACGGGGCGATGACGGTAGCCGCTGCTCCTGATTGGCGTAATTTTGCGCATAGGTCGGGAAGAGCTGACCATGGGGGGTTGCAGTAGTTCTTCTCGCGTTGCCATGCGGTGTCCGGAAGGTGTAGACAGTCGACGTCCTCGCATTTGGGGTCGCGCCATCGGGCGTTGAAACGCGGGAGCTGAGCGTTTTCCATTGACGCGAAACGGTCGATGGAGTGTGGTCCCCACGTGGACTGAAGGTAGTCGAATATCCGAGGGTTTAGCTGCCAGTCGTCGCGGTCGAGCTCCCGGCTCAAGCTGTCGGCCCAGATGTTCGCTGCCGATCGGATGTAGCGGGGCCGGATGCGGATGTCGTTGACGTCGAGCAAGTGCCAGAGCCGGCGTAATTCGGTCATCATGACCGGAGAGCGCGTAGTCAACTTGGAGAGCGTAGCCACGACGGCTGTGTTGTCCTCGTGGAGTAGGACGTGTCGGCCTCGGAGTTGTGGCAAAAAGGACTCGATCGCGAGACGAACGGCGCGGAGCTCCTTCCATGTGATGTGTTGGTGGCGGTCGTCGTCGTACCAGAAACCGCGGGCTTGGTAGGCAGGGTTGTCGTTGAGGACGGCGCCCCACCCGTAACCGCTGGAGTCCGCGTGTAGGTACGCGGTCTCGATTGGTTTGTAGATAGAGCGGCCGTTGTGCTGATCGGGCACCGTGCGCCACCATTCGAGGTCGCGTCGCAATTGGTGCGTCATCCGGACACGGCCGCCCCATCCGTTTCGCGTTGCCAAGACGCAGTGTAGTTCGCGTAGGAAGAAGCGGGCTGGGGCGATGGCGAGGTAGAGGAATTGCGCTTTTCCCGCGAAAGCTGCAAGTTGTCTGGCGGGCAGCCACCGAGCTGTGGTAGCCGCGCGGCCGAGTAACGCAGAGGTTTGTCTCGCCAGAGCCTGTAGCTTGTCGGTCGGGGCTCGAAATTCGCCGCGCTTGAGGTCGACCGTCATGCCTAGGTGTGTGCCGACTTGGGTGGGATGCCACAAGCCTTTGTCGGGGTTGCGCTTGAGGCCGAGTCGGTCGAGCAGGGTCTCCACGCGGTCGCGTAGCAGTAGCGCTGCGTCGTGCGAGCTGGCCATGAACATGAAGTCGTCCATGTAGGGTAGCAGTCGTACTCCTCGCCATCGGACGTTGCGAAGGAAACGTCGAGACGGCTTGTACGGCGTCGTGGAGTTGGCGGTCATCGGGGTAGGCGCCCGTCGCAGAAAATTCGTGAACACTTGGGTCAGTTTGCAAAAATAGTAAGCTGACCCCGACCAGCCCATCGGAAGGCATGCGAGGCGCCAGAGCTCGCCGCGGTAGTTGACCGTGAAGAAATCTCGGTCGGCTTCTCTGATTCCCAGCGTGTAGTAGCCGTCCGCTAGGTCGAGGGAGACGAAGTAGTCGCCCGGGCGGGACAGGTGGCGTAAGTGTTTGAGGGTCTCGCACGACATCTTGAACTCTGCGCAATAGCTGTTGAGCTCGCGGAGGTCGATGATAAGGCGCCATTTGTTGACGCCGGGCTTGGGGACGAGAAACATGCGGGAGACGTAGCGGGTGTTGTAGGCGCGCTCCCAGGCTCCGCAGGCCTCGAAGCGTGGAAGCTCCGTGGCTAGGAAGTCGAGTTGAGGTTGGGTGGCGTCCTTCATGGACACACCGTGGTTGAAAGGCCGTGGACGTAGGCCGTTTTTGAACTTGACCCGCACGCCATGGCGGATCCAGTTCACGACTTGACCGCTCGCGCCGATATGCTCCCACTCCCGCCATCTTAGCCGCACGCGGTGACGCATGTAGTTGGAGGACGGGGAGCAGGAATCGGAGCGGCGGGTCACACCATCATTTTTTGGTGGTCTTCGCTCCGTCGATGGGTTTAGTTCCGGCCGCACCTGCCGCCGCTGCTGCTGCTGTGGCCTTCCGCCTGTCTGCGGCTGCCTTCTTGGCCTTGGCGTCCTGTCCGGGTGGCTTGTCCGGCGTGACTCGAGCGAACGCTACTCCAGCAGCTGCTTTGCTGGCGGCATGTAGGTTGACTTCGAGGGTCCGATCGACGAACGCTTGGCGTAGCTCGTCCAGTGCGCTCGAGACCGCGGTAGGGCGTGGGCGGCAGAAACGCTCGTGGGCAAGTTCTGCGAACACTCGGTCCGAATCCGAGCTCGTTTGTCCGCCCTTGGTGAGGCGGAGGAAGCCCAGTCGAGTACGGGCGGCCTCCTCCGTCGCTGTGTGGGTGCGATGACCCGCTCGGATGAGGGCAACGGCCGCCGCCTGCTCCGCTGGTAGAGGAGGTCCGGTTGACAGCGTGTCCAAAGCCTCGCTGATTGCCGCGTTGGCGCAGCTGTCGAAGAAGGCATAGCACCCGATGTGGAGGTACTCGTCGTACCCCGCTTGAGATTTCCGGTCGTTGAGGAAGCGGGCCGTGTCGTCCGTTAGCGTCCACAGACGAGGTTCGTCGATGTCGCGAGGGTGTCGCTCCAAACCGGCCGGAATGATTTTACCGTAGGAGGCAAAATCGACGAACTCGGGCTCGTGGAGCTCGGGGTCGTCGTTCAGCAGGTCGATAGGCTGGTCAAGGGCTGCCTTACCACCCTCAGTCGCAATGGTCGCGTCAGGGGGAATGGACTGCTATTGATTCGGAAGCTCGGCCGGGCCTGTCTAACGTTCGAGCTGGGCTAGTAAGGCGGTGTTAGACGCCTGAATCTGCTCAGCTAATCGGAGTTCGAGGGCCGAAACCGCGCTTTGAATCTGTTCGGAGGTACGCTGTTCGATTACAGAGGGGAGGGGGTCGACTCCGGGGGCGGAGGACGACGGCTCAGGCTGCATGATGTTAGACGGCGACTTAGAACGGGGGGAAGTGTCTCGTGACGCTCGAGTGCGCATGAGGCGATGTAAAGCTGACACCCTGCTCGACTACGAGAGTCGAGACTGCAATTGCGCGAGCCAGATGGGCGAGCGCAAAGCAGAGAGTGCCAGTGCTCGGGGGTTGCACCGGCTTAAGGGGCTGCCGCTAGCTAATGCTGCTGGGGGCAGGGCATGGGGCGTTGCGCTAGGCGTTTCCTCAGTCCTCGAGGGTCACCTCGAGGACTGGGTGAGACGCGCCGCTTTTACAGTAACGCTTTACCGTTCAGGTTTGCGTTCTGTCACATATGTAAGTAAGTTTTGCAAACCTCTAGATTTAAAACCAATCTGACTATATATAGTATATTCGGGCAATTTATTCCCAGGTGATGCTCCTGCGTACCCTCAGCTTCCTTCGAGGGGAGCACGTGCGCTTGACCCGCTTGTATTTAAGGAATTTACAGTCTGTTTTGCAGTAGTGAGTTTTCTCTGATCCCCGCCGCTCCATGTCGTCTGCTCATTTTAGATATCAAATTTGTGATATCATGTTGTATGGCATACGCGAAACGAAACATACAGGTATCCGTACATGTACAGGGTACGAGCTTCCTGACAGGGCAGTCAAATTCACAAGCAGGTGATGACGGAAGGCCGAAAATTACTGGTCGTCGGATGAATCGAAGCAGTGTAATAAATACTGGAATATTTCAGTACGAGGGTCAGAAATACACCGCCAAATTGAAGCACATTCGCTTTTTTCGAATTATGTCAGTATCGAAGCGACGGCCTACCTCCGCATGAAAGCGTGTTCGTCGGATGCATTTCAGTGCTCCCTCCTATCCACAAACCCAACGAGCACCGCAAATCAGAGAGAGGGCACGTTATTATTCCGGTATCGCCCACAATAGGGTTCTTCAATGCCGCTGGACAGGTGCTTCTCTGAAGCTCTGGTTGCGCTTGCCAGCTCCACGATGCCTCACGACAAGTCGCGAACGACCTCCGGCAAGGACGTGTCGTGTCAGGCACGGGACTCGAAGGGCGCTGAACTACCTGTAGACTTATCATCATCATCGCCCCCCGCTGCAAAATCCGGTCGTCGCCGTCCTCATTCCTCGCCAGTTCCCTTCGGCCCGCGCGGCTGCGAATTCTGCTGCCGGCCGCGGCGTCGAAGGATGAAAATCATATGCGCGGGGGCGCCCAAGACCGGTACAACCTCCCTAGCTTCTGCTCTCCGTTTCTTGGGCCTCACGGTGTACGACAGCCCCGAGCAGGTTCGGACTCGCCCTGTCTGCGATGAACACAAACCATCGACACACCATAAAACATAAATATTAAAGCGCGGGGAGGGCGGGGTTGCCACATCCCCGT
This sequence comes from Tetraselmis chui, assembly GCA_026401115.1. Taxonomy (NCBI): domain Eukaryota; kingdom Viridiplantae; phylum Chlorophyta; class Chlorodendrophyceae; order Chlorodendrales; family Chlorodendraceae; genus Tetraselmis; species Tetraselmis chui. Next base: position 40,198 of record JAPMLY010001335.1, read on the forward strand.
GACTGAACTCATTTAGTACTTTATGTTAGACTATTCTCCGTTGTCTTGCTTCTGTGCAACCACGAGCGGCCACCAGACCCTCACCCCTCTCGCTAATTCTTCTCAGCCGCTTTGGCCCTCATTGGGCGCAAGCACCGGTACTTACATGTTCGAGTGGCCCGTTTTTCCCTCGCACAGATGACGTTTCAGCTGGAAGAGTGGGATGACATCCTGCTGAAGGGCGGGACCCCAAACTGGCGGTCGATGTATGCAGACGTCGACGCCATCTGCGACGGTCCTGGATTCTACTTTTGGTACGAGTCGCGAAGTACCCCTGCCTTGACCTGTCTCCCACCGCAGTTCAACATCAATAGCCTTTGCTTATCAGGTCTTCGTTTTTGCGCAGGGAGCAAATGCTAGATGAATTTCCGGACGCCATGGTGAGTGCTTACCAATTTTCGAAGCGTGTGATATTTTGTTTTTCATTCTTTCATTTATTTAGATTGGCTTCGCTGTCCATGTTACAATGAAATTTGAGCGTTGTAGTGCGACTCTATCAGTTTCACGGGATGCGGTCATTGCATGCCCCCTACCCTTCTGATGGTCGATTCTGCTGTCTGAAAGCTTTGTAAAAACTGCGTGATAAACAGGTGATTCTACTGACGCGAGACGAAGACAAGTGGGCCGAGAGCTACCGCCTTCAAAAGGTGAGCACGCTCCTCTCCGCCCCGCCCGAATTTGGTCGGTTGTGTGGCTCATTCGCTTCCCAACCTGCTAACATATGCTTACGATCGGGGGATTCTTAGGAAGTGGAAAATCAATTTCGCTGGCTTGCGTGGCTGTCGCCGGAGCTGAGGCGCATCTACGCCGTCGCAGACGCCTCGGAGCGGTTGTCAATGGGCTCTGACATCTTTTCGCCTTACATTTATACGTGAGCCCCCCCCCCCCTCTCTTCCCGCGCGTGCTACTTCTCACTCGGTGGTTTCCTTGAAAATATTTAGCATTCATTTTGATATTTGTGCCCTTTCTTTTCTGTAGGTGGAAGTATCGGCTACATAACGACCGCGTCCGCTCTCGGATCCGCAAGGATAGGCTGCTCGAGTTTGATGTGAAGGAGGGGTGGGAGCCGCTGTGCCGTTTCCTCGGCGTCCCTGTCCCCGAGGACACCCCCTTCCCGCACTGCAACTCCAGCGCGGAGGACCTTCGCACCGCGCTTTGGGTAGAGAGCAAGAACATTCTGAGGAACGTCGCGTTCGACTCGTTACTGGTCGGCACAGTTTTGGGCACGGTGGCTTACACCACAATCAAGCTCCTTCGCTCTTGATGAGCTTTGGACGGGTGGCGACAACCGGGGCGCGCTTGTAAAGCAGGGGTGTGAGTGTGGGCACGCATTCACCCCAATGTACAGTATGTTAGGAAGCAGGCAGTTATGGTTTGGCTTGATTAGGGTAGATGGGGGCACGACAGATGCGCTGGCGCATCTTTACACCATATCATTGGGTGGCAACAGCAGCCATCCGGCAGCGATGAATCATAACTTTCTTAATACCTATATCAGGCAACACACCGAAACAATCACGGTGCTAAATATGATGATAGCCGACTGTAAATGCAATGTGTTGTGGCACGGCTTTGTGTGTGTCAACCTATATTGTTCGGCTTCTCCCATCTGTCATGCTTTTTTCCGTTGGTGCTTTCTCTGCACATGTGGACTAGCTGGCAACTACAATATGCTTTTCAGGCAACAGCAAGGTCCCGAGAATTTTCACGGGGCGGACAACTAGCATGAACAAACGACGAATAACTGGATATCAGGAATTTTCAGCTGCACGCACAAGTAATGGCTGTGTATGCTCGAGCACGGGTTTTCATGCGCATGGGACAACAGTTGTGTACTCCGTATCTAATATTTTACAGGCTATTACCGTATGTGGCTGCTGCCCCTCTACTGTGTTGTTCAAGCGATATCTACACGAGTTTTCACTATTGTGCAATTCTTTAAGTCCCAATCTAGATGCGATGCAGGACGGCTGTCTGGGAAAAATCGCACGTGTTGTGCGGTACAGGGGTCAGCAGCTGGCAACGTCGGTTCTATATGAAGCGGGGTGTTTAGGTACTGGCAGGATAGCGTCCGCATGGTCGCCGCCGATCTTGTCTGATGGGGAGAGTCAACGTCCACGAGCTCACAATTCATGGATCGTTACTCGTCAGAGTCCTTGACATCGGGAACAACGCGCTTGGCCTTGGACGAATCGGCTTTGTTCACGGGGATAGAGCGGCCGGAGGGTTGGTCGGTGGGGACGCGCGGCAAGGTTAGCGTCAGCAGCCCCTTATCCATGCTCGCCGAAATTTCTTCCTCGTTAACATCTTTGGGGAGTCGAAACTGACGCATGAAACTACGGCTGCGGCGCTCGCTATGTAATACCCTGCCATTGCCTTCCTCCGATTTTTCTTCGCGTTTCTCCTCGTGAGCGGCTCTGAAAGTCAGTACCCGGTTGTCTACGCTGATACTCACGTCCTCCGCGTCCATGCCGGGTAGCTCTGCCGTCGCCACGTATTCTGTTTCCTTCTCTACAAGGTCGAGCGGAACACTGAAAGGTGAAACCGCGCCACTGACACGCGCGGGTGACGATAGCAGCTCCCCGAACATCCTGTTAGTGAGGTCCAGCATCGGCGAGTGGATTCCGAACTCGTTCAGTGGGTCCGCTAGCCATTGCGACAGCCCCGTCTCGCCATGCTTTCCTACATGGCGCCGAATCTGATCACCACCACGGCCAGATATACCGCGCCGAAACATCTTCTGAGGACCTTCCAAGGAGGCCGAGACCACGTTGGGAGTCAGTGAGAAGCATGACCGCGCAGTAGAGCGGGCGCCGAAGCGGCACAGGGTACGTATCGCCGATGCGGGTTTGGGAGTGACCGCCAGTAGAAGAGCCATCGCGAGTCGCTAGTGCGTTTGGGAAAATCAGAGTTGGTACGAGCTGCGGTATCGGTGCTTGCGGCAGCAGGTTACGTGTGAAGACGCGGTGTGTTGGTCGAGCGCGTGGCTTAGTGGTCAGTTTTTCATTATATACTTTTTTGTGCTGAGCCGCTGAAGGCCAGGTGAGGCGACTCGAACCGTCTCGACTCTCGCGACCATTATTATTATATTTCACTGATGCCGGCCCGGGGCTCATGTACAGGAACTCGCCGTACGGGTTCAATAATAATAAATATCTCCACATGGTACGGGTATAGATAGATGTCCATCATCTCAAATTTACAATTTACTGGCAGATGTACATGTACATGTACATGCACGCATAACACAAAGACGATGTTGCGCGTATCATTATTTTATTGATGTCATCTAATTAAAATCTTAGATCACCGTGAGCTCTTGGATTCCGTGACCCTATTGTCATCGCTGATTTTTCAACTCCCGGATGAGAGATTTAACCCACACGGAGAGATTCACCCAACTTGCCGCCCGGAGAGATTCGATGTCGTCCGATCCTGCTGCTGAATAATATCTCAAGGTAGTATTACCGACAAATGCTATACAAATCTGATGAGTACCAGCAGGTAAGCAAATTCGACAAACGCGGCATGACTCATCCTATCGTCACACTTGTGCACGTCTGATAGAAGAGACGGAGCCTTCGGGTGTCAGCAAGGGCAGCACAGCACCGTAATCCTTATAGCTAGCATGATAATTACGGTCACTATCTGTTTCTCATCATCCCCATTTGAACAGGAATTCGCCGTGTGGAATCCGTAAACAAACGGATGATAAATTGATGACGAACGAACGTTCTTGCACCGTCGTACCGTTTATACTTCGGCGGGTTTGCCACAGATGTCATCTTGCTTACATTTTGTCGAAGAAATATCAGGCATGGCATGGGGGACTATTAGCGCATGATTGCAGTGTTGGGTGGGTGTGTTCGCGCGAAGCCAAGATTATCGGCTGAGCGCGAAACTACGAAAGCATAGAGTGCCATGCTATTAACTAGTTCCGGCTTATGAGGCGAGGGCTATCTAGAGCTGACCGTCGGGGAAGTCACCTAGTCGTTAGCTGCGCCCTATTGCTAGTACAAGTATAGTTTACCTGTAAGTACGACGCGCCGTTACTAACACCGCGGGGTCACTCTCCCGTACACACGGGAGTTGGGCTTGCAAATCTCTAGATTTAAATCAATTTGAACATTTACCCCAGGACGCGTTTGCGATTAACCTAAAGCCAAAGGCATGCACAACCTAGTATCATTGTTGTTAGGCGGACGGAGCGAGCCAGCCGAAGAAACGCCAAGCAACCGGAGATAGGGTCATGGTTGGGTCGATGTATTTGCCTTCGGTCACGGAGTTGTTCCTTGGTCCATCCACTCATGCATTTAAAAGCGGGAAGGGGTACGCCGATGCAGCTAGCGGCGGAAGCGGTCCCTTCGTGGATATTGAGCAAATTCCACTTGAAGCCGGCTAGAGGAGATTTTCCGAGGGCACATAGTGCTTGGTCCATCTCAGCAAAGATTTTTGTTGCAGCATGCCACTCTGCGGATTGTTCTAGACGTGAGACAGTCCATATAGCAACAAGGGGAGGGCAATTGAAATATATTGCGGTGGCAAAAGGCGGTACGCTGGCGGAGGTAGTAGTCCGGGAGATCCGCTAGAACGGGGGTGGCCGTGATTGGGACGGCCAAGACGAGTTTGTCGCAAGTGTCGCGGCGTTGGTCCCCTTTGGACTTGCGCACGACGAAGTAAATTTGTTGAGAGGGATTATCCACGGCGCGAGGTCTCCGGTGAGGCAGCGGACGCCGGTTTCGGTATTTTGAAGTTGTCTTTGCGGGTGGAGTGGCGTTTGTGGGAGGGGATGTTGGGCGAGGGGGTCGAGCGATGAGGGAAGATGAGGCGGGAATAACGAGGTGTACGGGCGAGTGGTCGGTGAAGTGTGATGGGGAGGTGAAGATAGAGATGACGGACGGAGAGGGGATGAGGGTTGCGGGGGGAGTGAAGAACTAGTGGTCTATGCTTCTCCCGCTGCGGGGGAAGGTGGGGATAGGGGGTGGAGTGGTTGAAGGTGGGACTTGAGGAGGGAGGTGAGGGTGGGGTGTCCGGTACCTTGTTGGGGGGTGGTTTGGAAGTCTCCTCCCCAGATGACGCCGTGGGTTGGGTGGTCATCGGTGAGTCCGAGTCCCCATACGGTGACTTCTGCGTACATGCGGGTTAGTTGTGTGGTGTGGAGTTGGGGCATGTAAACATCAATGAGGAGGTACGGGGTGCTTGAGTTGGGAAGTGGAGACAAGCCTGCCATTTGGGGGGTGAGGTGGGAAGGCGGGGGTGTGACATTGGCGGAGTGGAAGGACGTTTTGCGGACTGCGAAGAGGACTCATGCGTGGGGTCATGGTACATGGGGATATTTCGGGCGAGCGCATTGGAGGACGTATTGGGGCAGGGCGACGCACCAACGGGATTTGTGGGAGGTATGATTGGTTTCAGTGAGGCGGAAGACGTCGTATACGATTGACGAGTGGTGGCGAGGTGGTCGACGTCTATAGAGGTGTGGAGGCTGCATGTGATGAGGTTATGAGGTGTAGTGGTTGGGGGGTGTGGTGGGGAAGGACCGTGTGGGGGGTGTGTGGGGGGATGGGGTGGAGTATCCATGGGAGTTTGCGTCTGTGGAGGCGGCTTCGGGGGTAGTGAGGGTGCGGGGAGTACGGGTGGAGGTGTATGGGGAAGTGAAGCGAGGGGTCGTTAGGGTGAGGGCTCTATGTGAAGTGCTGCTAGGAGAGCAGAACGGCCTAGCGCAAGGGTGGCGGAGCGGAGGACGTAGTCCCATAGTAGGGAGTGGAGACTGTAGACGGTAGAGCGGGGGTCGAACGGGGGGGTAGGGCCGGGTGAGAGGTGCGGTGAGGATGTACTGATGTAATAGGTGTGAAGTAGAATGTGTGCGCCGCATGACCAATCGTAAGCAGTCATGCTTGCGAGGGGGTTAAGGTGATTAGGGGATGGGGTTGGGTGGAGGGGTGTGGGATTCCAAGCGTTAAAAAGGTTAGTAGCGCGTGCGTATAGGTCGGACATGGGGTTGTGGTGGAGGGAGTCGACCCATGTGGTCGAGGTGTGGGTGATGTGAAGTTGGCCGAAGTGAGAGTGTTGCCATGTGCCATGAGGATGAGGAGAGGTGGGTTAGGATGCCCGGGTCGAGGGGGTGTCCACAGCTCGCGTGATTAATCCACTGGCTCGGGAATGACCCGCGGCAGTGGTGGGCATCTACCTCAAGGCTTGTAATTATTGTGCATGTGCAGGTGGAGCTCGAGTGCGACTTAGCGAGGGATTGGCCCATGGTGTAGAGATCTGCGAGTTCGTGATAACGTCCCCACTAGAAGGAGAGTACTACGGCTATGTCTAGGTCCCCGAAGGGGTGGGGAGGCCATGGGCGAGGTTTAAGTCGAAAAGGCAGTTATGCACGGTATCCGTGCATGTGCGGGGTGTAAAGTGTGGCGGGAGGAAGGCTGGTAGGCATGTATTCATATTACGTTGGCGTATGTCATATGAGGTTGTGCATGGGGTTGAGGCGGGGCGTCGGACCTTCGGGGGACGGAGCTCCCCGTCCGCTGTGGAGTTAGGGAGGACTTGCGGTTTTGCCGGCCGAGGATGTCGTAGTGCGAGGGTGGGAGGCTCCGGGGGGTTCGTCCGTCGATGTCTTGCGCATGCCTCTAGGGATAGCTTCACACTAAAAACTCCGACGCGGTATCTCGACGCACCAAACCATACCAAAACGTGCCAAAACGTACAGATCGTACTACGACGTACCAAAACGAACCAATTGTACCGGCAGAAATTTCCGTGCATTGGTCGTCGTATCATCCTTTATGAGTTTTCCATTATTTGGAATGTTTTCCCGCATTTTCAGGAATAAGAAACGTGTTATTAGCTTTGATATGATAAATAGCCGTGAATGATACTTCATATTTATGTATAGCATGGGCCATACTTCCGATACAATATACTGTATCATTCTGAAGTACTTACTTACATTGCTTACTTATGTACCGATAATAAAACGAAAAATTATAACCCTCTCTGTGTCTTCTCTCCACTTCGCCTCCCCTTCTATCTTCCCCCTCTATCTTCCCTTCCCCTTCCCTCCCCTCCCCCCCCCCCTCTCTCTATATCCCCCCCCCCCCTCTCTCTCTATATATCCCCCCCCCCCCCCTCTCTCTCTCTCTCTCTCTCTCTCTCTCTCTCTCTCTCCCTCTCACCCCCCTCTCAACCCCCTCTCACCCTCTCTCTCCCTCTCTCTGTCTCTGTCTCTCTCTCTCTCTCTCTCTCTCTCTCTCTCTCTCTCTCTCTCTATGTCTCCCTCTGTCTCTCTCTCCCTCCCTCCCTCTTTCTGTGACGAGTACATTCCTGCAACAGTACAGTGCAGGACATTGTACATGTACTCGTTACGGATTCCAATTCGTGCTTTTCCACAGGACGGACGTATACTCGTGGGTACGTCGCTACTGCAATATTGTAATAGTGCTGATGCTACAGTACGACCAGTACCTCCCGGTACGTACAGATATGCATAATTAATCTAACTAGCTAGATGACGCGCCAGAACGAGCTCTCCGATGCAGAAGGAGCCGCGTCGTGAAACCCAATGCTAGGCAGGCTGCGTCTCGAGGCAAATGACGACGGTTGGACAGCGCTAACGCTTGACACGCAAGCGTAGCTTGCAGGCGTAACCAGTCTGGGCTGAAACTTATTTAAGCCCAGTGCAGTAGAGGGAGGTGACAGAACCTTTTAACAATTCCTTTGTTCACTTACAACATCTACTGCCTAAGTACAACAGTGAAACATCTTTCACCATTTGCCTCTCGATAACATCATTTTGCCATCTTGCAACAACAGAACTAGACAGACTAGAACATATTTGTGCTAGCGTTTAGCTTTCAGAGGCTAACCGCCACAATGTCTCTCACTCGCTCACACACACCCTTCCTTCCTTTCTTTCTCTCTCCCTCTCCCCCCTGTGACGAGTACAGTCCTGCAACAGTACATTACAGGACATTGTACAGGTACTCGTTACGGATTCCAATTCGTGCTTTTCCACAGGACGGACGTATACTCGTGGGTACGACGCTACTGCAATATTGTAATGGTGCTGATGCTATAGTACGACCAGTACCTCCCGGTACGTACAGATATGCATAATTAATCTAACCAGCCAGAAGACGCGCCAGAACGAGCTCTTCAATGCAGAAGGAGCCGCGTCGTGAAATCCAATGCTAGGCATGCCGTGTCTCGAGGACAAATGACGACGGTTGAGCAGCACTAACGCCTGACACGTAAGCGAAGCTTGCAGGCGTAACTAGTCTGGGCTGAAACCTATTTAAGCCCAGTGCAGTAGAGGGAGGTGACAGAACCTTTAAACAATTCCTTTGTTCACTTACAATATCTACTGCCTAAGTACAGCAGTGAAACATCTCTCATCAATTGCCTCTCGACAACATCATTTTGCCATCTTGCAACAACAAAACTAGACAGATTAGAACAGATTTGTGCTAGCGTTTAGCTTTCAGAGGCTAACCGCCACACTGGTTTCGGAGCTCTTTGGTCGACGCACGCTTTCGTTGCTCGTTGATCTGCTCGACGTTGTTTATTTGAGTTGAGATGGCTTCTCTCGGAGCTTGACATTACGTGGTTTTAGTAATTCACGTCGGAGGAACTAAATCGTCGGACTTGAAGTTGGTGTTTCAGCGTGAGCTTCGTTCTGGTAAAACTTGGTTCCCAGCTGGCTCTGTCTTACCTAACGAAGAGCATGTCGACGCTGCTATTCGCGAGTTACACGAGGAGACCGGTCTTATTTTGACATCGGATGATTTGACGCTTTTGAGTGGTGAACCTGTTAACGTTACACTACCTCAAGGACGACAGCTTGTTTACGTGAACTCGGCTTCTATTCCTGTCCTGTTTGCTACGAACAACTTACGTACACCTGCTCGGGTCGAGCAGGCTGTTTTGGAACAGTCGACAGTTAATCCGGATGGCACCTACGTCGTCCCGGAATCCATCAACATTGACGGTCTGACACTTACGCCCTCACAGAAGGGGTTACTTCGTGCTAAGAAGCACAAGAGTGAATTACTTCACTTCGGTTACGTGGCTCAGTGGGAATCTTTTTATCGAGCAATCACACAGCATGTTCCAGTCATGCAAGACGACACGTCTATCCCGAGACAGTTCCACATGTACTCCCGGTTTACGACGGTCGACTCTGGTCATGTCGGGCTGCTGATTCGCGGACACATCAACCGACTGACTGGTGAAGGACCTACAGATTTACGAGTGGGAAAGTCGTTGCCTACCCACAACTTGGTTGGACTAACTGTGACCCTCACGGAGACTCAGCGTAAGGCTGCTATTACTTCACCGTACCAAGATGGTCGAGTACCTCATGTACTGGAGGATTGGCTTGAAGCACAGCCTCAACGTTTTATAATGCTTGGAATTACGGCTGACTCGTACGATGCAGTGTTATGGGTTACTTCACAGTTATCTGGACACCTAGGTGGGTGGTGGTTGAACCGGAAAAATCAGCCTCCAATTCCATCTACGTACAACGAGCTTGTTGAGGAGTTACGCAAGTCGACGTTTCTTCCGAACATTCAGGACGATGCAATTAACGCTTTGCTAAACTTTACGCAGAGCAACACGATGAGTTACGCGGTTTTCACTAAACCGTACAACGACTACTTACGTCGGTCTCGTCAACACCTGACAGCTGATGTACAGTGTGTACGCTTCATTAATGGCCTGGCGAATGAGGAACTCAAGAACCTGGCTAAGTCACACCGAGCTCAGAAGGGATACCAAACTACTCTGGTGGAGCTGCAAAACTTTTTGAATGATGTCGTGACAGACTCGCCGAGACTCAGCAATACGAGGTCTGCTGCTGGACCATCTGCCCAGCCTACACGCAAGCGCAACTTTGAGGACCCTCTCGAGGAAGCCTCTAACGTCTGGAAACGTAATAAAGGTGGCCGTGGACGTGGCCGCGGACGTGGACGTGGAAGTGGCAACAATGGTGGACGTGGTCAGACATCTGGTCGCGAAGATTTTAATTCGCTCGCAAATGCAATGACAGCTGAGGAACGCAAGCGACACATGGACGAAGGACTCTGCTTCAAGTGCCACAAGAAGGGACACCGTTTGTTCCAATGCCCGGAGTTCAAAGGCAAGGCACCGATGCAACCTAAGAAGCAATGATGGTGGCAAGACTGTTCTACAAATGAACTGGAGCAGCCGGCTACATCTACTGTTCATTCTGAGACACTGTTAGCGACAGAGGTCATCGACACACCTTCGACATCTCCATCGACTACAGTTGCGACACCTGTAACGCAAGTAGCAGGTCGTCGTCGTCAGACTAAGCAGAGACAGAGTCGTAAACCTGTAACCAGACGTTCAGTTGATTGGAAACTTGTTGACTCAGTCTTTGACCCTCTGCATGCACGATTCAACTTCACTTTGGAGGGATGTGCTGATGATGAAGGTCTTAACTCGCACGGTGACTTACCTCAATGTTCGCCGAGTGACTCGATTCTAGACAGACATTTAACAGGAGAACGGGTGTTCATCAACCCACCCTGGGAGTTAGCTGAGCAGATTGCGCAGCATTTTGAGAATTGTCGTCGTACATCCCCGACATCTACGATGGCTGTATTTGTACTACCGAAGTGGGTGAAATTTACTCAGGTGACTAAGCACTGGAAACTCGATCAAGAATTCCCAGCAAGGACACAGCTTTTTACACGTCAGTCACTGGAGAACCCAGCGCAACAGGAGGTGGTTGCTCCAGCCCCTTGGCATGTACAGCTGTGGTTAGTCGACGCAGCTTGTGCGTTTAACGACTCTCCAGAACCTACAGAACCTGATCAACCCGACTCGGTACCTGTACCTGCGGACGACGCAGAACCGTCCATCGCTACGCTGCAACAATTTTCCTCGCCAGCTACAGCCCTACTAACTGACCTCACGGAAGCTCGCCCGTTAATTCGAACTGAGCTGACTGTGAAAACTCCTGATGGCGGACACAAAATTTCTGGATTAGTGGACTGCGCTGCGACGCTTGATTTTGTGTCAGAGGACTTTGTACGACGCTTTGCTTTACAGACTCGAAAGTCTGCAAGTAAGACCCCAGTTCGACTCGCTAATGGACAACGAGTGACTTCTACAACAGTCTGTGACGTCACTTTTGAGCTGGCTCGACACGAGTTTCAACGGACTTTCTACGTCTTACGTGATTTACGCACAGCTCATTTAATCCTCGGTTTACCATGGCTTGATGACGAACAGGCCTCTTTACAATTTGGTACAACCAGAGTTTTTACACTAATGGACGGCACAGCAGTGGAGACTACACTTGAGGAACGACGCCCTGAGTGTCTACTCCTGTCGTCTACGAAAGTTCAGAAGCTTATGCGCAAGACGCGCCGCAGCAGGGGACGTCACGCTGATTTTTACGTCATTGAACTTACATCAGCCGCCGAACAATCGACAGACTTCCACACTGGAGAGGAACTAACAGCAGAACAACGTGACAACTTCCGGTCGATACTCTTCGATGACTTCCCGGAGTTACTGCAACCTGTCGACTCTCCACATGTAAGCCGACAGTGGGATCATCCCATTGAAACAATTGGCCCAATGCGACGTCAACGTCTGAACCGACTGTCACCCGCAGAGCGCGCTGAGCTTAATCGACAGCTCAAAGACGCAGTGGAAGCTGGTTTGATACGCCCCAGCTACAGTGAGTTCGGCTCGCCAATTCTTTTTGTGCGAAAAGCTGATGGCTCGCTACGTCTGTGCATTGACTACCGTGGCCTTAACGAGGTTACGCGTAAAGATGCTTACCCGCTACCGCGTGTGGACGACACTCTGGACGAACTTAAGGACGCGAATTTTTACACACACCTCGACCTCGCTTCTGGATTCTGGCAAGTTCGAGTGCGTGATCAGGACGTTCACAAGACGGCTTTTCAGACCCCTGATGGCTTAATGGAATGGGTCGCCATGCCGTTTGGGCTGTGCAACGCACCAGCTACATTTCAGAGGATGATGAACGACATTCTTCGCGACTTTTTACATAAGTTCGTGACAGTCTACCTGGATGACGTCTGTATCTACAGTCGAACTCTGGAAGAGCACCTGGAGCACCTACGTCTAGTGCTACAGCGATTCAAGGAGGAAGGGCTGAAATTACGCCTTAAGAAATGCTTTTTCGGATTGCAAGAAATGGAGTATCTGGGCTACACTGTGTCAGCCGGGAAAATTTCGGTTTCCACAAAGAAAGTCGAGGCCGTTGCAGACTGGCCAGTGCCCAAGACGCAGAAGGAGGTTCGCAGTTTCGTACAGTTCTGCAACTTCTATGCGAGATTTATACACCATTTTAGCGACCTTACGGCTCCATTGACGGACTTACTGCGGAAGTCCCAGCCACAGAAGGTTACGCTGACGCCTGCCTGTTTGGAAGCCTTCGAGACTCTCAAGTTACGGCTCATTTCCGCGCCATGCCTGATCCTTCCGGAGGTCGGCTCGGACGCGACGTTCACCGTGGCTACAGATGCATCAACAGTGGGGATTGCAGCAGTCCTGTTGCAAGACCAAGGAGGCGGTCTTCAACCAGTCTCTTACTGGGCGCGTAAGCTGAATCCAGCTGAGCGTGGTAACACTTACTCTGCGTACGACTTAGAAGCTTTGGCCGTATGCGAAGCTGTCAAGCATTGGAGGTGCTATCTTGAAGGCTGTTCTAAGTTCCTTGTCGTAACAGACCACGACACACTGCGACATCTGCTCAGGCAACCGAACAACAGGCTGAACAAGCGGCAAGCAAGATACCTGCGGGATTTGCAACCGTTTGTGGGCTCGATGACACTTGCATATCGCAAGGGAGCTCTGAACGAAGCCGACCCGTTAAGCCGGCGTCCAGACTTCGTACCTCAGGCCACAGTACCCTTATTTTGGGATGGCGAGGTTCCGTCAGATCGAGAATTACGACGGAAGTCCCAGCTGCTGTTTGAAGACGCACAGTTAAATTCACTGACTGTTAACGCGTTGCAGCTGAGCCCTGAGTTCGCTGATCTCATTCGCGAGGGGTTCTCACAAGATTCGTTTTATGGGGACGATGGTGAGTGGACAAGAGACAGCCGGATAGAAGCCAGAGATGGGTACTTTTGGCGTCTCAATCGCCTCTGTATTCCACAGAACTCTGAGCTCCGACTGAGATTGATCACAGAGCTGCACGAAAGTTCGTCAGCTGGTCACAGAGGAGTTGCTAGCACTCTTGCTAAAGCACTCGACAGATTCTGGTGGAAACGAATCCGCCAAGACGTGAAAGATTTTTGTGAACGCTGCGTCGTGTGCCGACGAGCGAAGATTCGACCGCAGATGGCTGCGACTCTTTACCCATTACCTGTTCCACCCAGACCGTGGCACACAGTTGGTCTTGACTACCTGACACACTTGCCTGAGAGCAACGGCTTTAACAGTGTGCTGATTGTGGTAGACCATCTAACTCGAATGGCCCATTTTCTGCCATGTACAGAGTCGATTACTGCCGAAGAAACTGCAACTTTGTTTTTACAGGGAGTCTACCGCTTACATGGACTTCCCCGTGTGCTAATCAGCGACCGCGACCCAAAATTTGTCAGCGCTTTCTGGCAGACACTCTGGAGACGCCTTGGAACGCGTCTGAACATGTCTTCCAGCCGACACCCAGAAACAGACGGATTGACAGAGCGCGTGAACAGCACGTTTCAGCAGCTTCTTCGTTGCTTCTGTTGCTATGATGGCTCTGACTGGTCGACACTTTTACCGCAAGTGGAGTTTGCGTACAACGCTTCGCGTGCACTCGGAATTGAGCACACACCGTTCGAGGCTAACTTTGGTTTTTCTCCTGAGGAGCCTCCTGACCTGCTCTTCAGCATGCGACCGTCGATTCCAATTTCGCAAGACGCAACAGAACGGTTAAGATTGTTACAGGAAGTGCACAGCTTGGTACGCTCTGTGTTACAGCTACATAAGGACGAGATGCAGGCGAGCACAGAACCGTCTACGGCGCCACACTTCGCTAAGGGAGACAAGGTGTCAGTCGTCACAACAAATCTTTTTCTGCGAGGACAACCGAACAGGAAACTCAGAGACAGACAGCTCGGCCCTTTTTCAGTGGAGGAGCAGATTGGAAAACACAGTTACAGATTGAAACTACCAGCGACAGTACGCTTACATCCTGTGTTCCATGTTAACAACTTACGACCCTGCTCTACCGCTCCGCTACGACCAGCTGTCCCAGTAACTGTACCTGAAGGAGACGATGAGGAGTTTGACGTGTCGCACATCTCTGCTGTGTGCATCAAGTCGCTACCTGGGCGACGAGGCAAATATTTGCTCTTCATGACGCACTTCAGTGATGACGACATTCCACCTGTCTGGCACCGTTTGAACGAGGTGCATCGAACAATTGCGTTACAAGAATTCTTGGAGACGCCCCAATGGCGCAAGTTCGCCAAGACTCAGGCGTACATTGACTTCATGCACGCTTTCCCAGCGCGCATTCCTGAGTCCCAGTAACTGCTTCAGTAAAGGAGCCAAGAACCACGGAGGTCTGCCTCGCGGCGGCCTCATTGATCTGTCAAGAGGGGGAGGGTACGAGTGTGACGAGTACAGTCCTGCAACAGTACATTGCAGGACATTGTACAGGTACTCGTTACGGATTCCAATTCGTGCTTTTCCACAGGACGGACGTATACTCGTGGGTACGTCGCTACTGCAATATTGTAATGGTGCTGATGCTACAGTACGACCAGTACCTCCCGGTACGTACAGATATGCATAATTAATCTAACCAGCCAGATGACGCGCCAGAACGAGCTCTTCAATGCAGAAGGAGCCGCGTCGTGAAACCCAATGCTAGGCAGGCCGTGTCTCGAGGACAGATGACGACGGTTGAGCAGCACTAACGCCTGACACGTAAGCGAAGCTTGCAGGCGTAACTAGTCTGGGCTGAAACCTATTTAAGCCCAGTGCAGTAGAGGGAGGTGACAGAACCTTTTAACAATTCCTTTGTTCACTTACAACATCTACTGCCTAAGTACAGCAGTGAAACATCTCTTCTCTCTCTCTCTCTCTCTCACACACACACACACACACACACACACACAATCTTCCTTCCTTTCTTTCTCTCTCCGTCTCTCCCCTCTCCCTGTCTCCTTCTCTTACCTCCATCTCACCCCTCTCTATCTTATTCTCACCCCCCTCTCTATCTCTGTCTCTATCTCTCTATATCTCCCTCTCTCTGTCACCCTCCTCTCCTCTCCCTCTCCCCCCCCCCCCCCCCCTCTCTCTCTCTCTCTCTCTCTCTCTCTCTCTCTCTCTCTCTCTCTCTCTCTCTCTCTCTCTGTCTCTCCCTCTCTATCCATACCTCTCCCTCCTGTGACTCCTTTCTTTCCCTATCTCTCCCTCTATCTGTCTTTATGTACTCTCCTCTCCCTCAACCCTTGCCATCACCCCCTCCCTCTTCTCCCCTTTTTTCTCTCTCCCCTTCTCCATCATTCACCCTCTGCACATCTTCTTCTTTACCCCCCTTTCCCTCCCATCGCCTATGCTCCCTTCTATCTTCTCCCCCGTCCCCTCCTCCCTCTCGCCCCATTCCTTTATAATTTTCTCTCCTTCCTTGTCTCGTCTCTGCCTCCCCCCTTCTCCTTCGTCGTCTCTCTCTTCTCCCCCCGGCCACCCCTTACTCCCCAGTCGCTATCTCATTATATTTCCCTCTCCGTCCCCCCTCTCCCTCTCCCCTTCTATCAACTTTCCCCCCAATGCATTGCTTACATTATTTTGTTAAAATACTTGCTTCGATGCATCCCGCCCTCCGCACCCCCCCGCGCGCGCCCTGCAGTATTTCTTTCTTTTCGAGGTTTAAGTCTACGAGGTAGTTATGCACGGTATCCGTGCATGTGCGGGGTATAAAGTGTGGAGGGAGGGAGGCTGATAGGTATGTGTTAATAGTGTGTTGACGTATGTCATACGAGGTTGTACATGGGGTTGAGGCGGGGCGTCGGACCTTCAGGGGGCGGAGCTCCCCGTCCGCTGTGGAGTTAGGGAGGACTTGCGGTTTTGCCGGCCGAGGCTGTCGTAGAGCGAGGATGGGAGGTTCCGGGGGGTCTGTCCGTCGATGTCTTGCGCATGCCGTCTAGGGTAAGCTATTCGGAGCGGGTGATCGTTCGGAGCATAAGAGAGGGTGGTGATGATAGAGATGGGGGTGGGAGTAGGGAAAGGCACATGGAGGGGGGAGAAAGATTTTAAGCAAGCTGTGGTAGTTGTGAGGGAGAGGTCTATTGGAGAAAGCGGCAAGGAGACATGGGGCTGTTGATTTTGTTTTGAATATGCTTCGGGGCTTCCAAGAGAAGCATCGGAGCAGGCCCCAAATAGCGGGGAGTGTGAGGGCGGGGGGATACGTGTAGCGCGTAGACTGCAAGAGTTGCGGGTACGTGACTGTCAGACAATGTCTTGAAGGGAAGGCCGATCGTGCATGGGCGGGTAGATACGCGAGGGGACGAAAGATCTGATGATTTTTCGGTAGAGCAATTTGTGCATCCGAGTCTCAGCAAATGAAAAGTTGTCTTTGTCGAGGCGATAATAAAGTGCTGTAATGCGTGATGAATGGAGAGGGGGGAGGGTTAAGGAGCACGCCATAGTCTAGAGTGAGGTAAGCGCGGGTGGGCTTGAGTGTCCGGCGGTGATTAAGGCGGGAGCGTTGGTCGATCACTATATTAAAAAAGTGAAGGGGCACAGCGACGGGAGCGAGCGATTGATATAGCGGGGGGACATGGGGAGGACGGCCGGCGACCTAAATGTTAGGTAAGGGGGATGACGTGGGGGGAGTGGTGGTGTCCTCTGTTGATATTGGGCTTGGAAAGCGGATTTGTCGGCGTACGCCGCGTAGCGGTCGGCGAACGGCGAATCCGGGCGATAGGGATCGAGGATAGCACGGGGCAGCGCGACAAGCCATGCAACAAGTGCACCTGCAAATAAAGTTGTGTATTTGAGGGGTAAGAGGATAGCGTGAGGGAGAGGGAGGTCGTGGGGTGCTGGTCACGGCGGTGGTTAGTGCGGGGAGAAGAAACATTAATGTAACATTCGTTGCTCGGAAAGATGGCGACTTTCGGATTACATGTCGGCGCATTATGGGCCGGAGTCAGCAACATTGTGGCGCGAGAGCACTGAGAGGGAAGAAACGTATCGAACTAGGGCGCTTGCGACGAGTGTAGCAGCGGAGGCTATCGGGAGGGGACGTTGGGTGCTAGGTTGTGCCTTAATGTGAGGCGGAGCGGGCCGATCGCAGGGTTACCGGTCCTCCGTCGAAGTAGCGCTCCGGATGGAGTGGTCCTTGGGGTGACATGCTTCGGGGAATCTGGGAAGGGGGGTGGGAGGGGATGTTGTGACCGGGGTGGCTAGTACATGGATTGAGAACAAGGTCATGGCATCGAGCTGTTGGTTTACGTTGCGGGCTGTGTGCATGCGGTGCCGTGTTGGCCCATCCTCGGCGGGTGAGCTCTTTTGTCCGGGTGTGCGGAGGCGCATGCGGACGTGTGGGAGGGAGGAAAGCAGGGTCAGAACGGGGATCGACAAGTAGTGTACGATTCGGTTTGCAGAGTGGGTGTTTGGTAGTGGGTTTGTGTTTGGTTTAGTAGTGTGCTTCGCGAGTCGGCAGCTCGCGACCAAGCCATTGTTGGTCTTTTGTTGACCTGGGTGGACGGGAACGTCCGGGCGCTCACACGGGCGCGAGGGAATGCGCTGAGCTGGTAATTGCATTTTATTTTTGTAATCTTTATGGTTCCGGAGAGGGTTGCAGAACCTTGGATGTGTCACGTATCGGGTTTGAGTGTGGTGGCGCTGAAGCTGTCACTGTGACGAGATTGAAAAGAATGAGGATTATGCCTTTGACTGTGTACCGTTAGGTATGTCGACGACTTCAATTACCGGGGTGAGCTAGGTCGGTTGGGAAGAGGTGAATGGATCCCGCTGTTCCGAAGGTCCGGGTTCCACCAGTCTATCACTCATGGGGTGACAGTCGGGGCGTAAGCTCATTCGAGCGCCTGACCCATACATGTGTTGCGGTTCAATATTACTAAAGTAGCAATTTGAAATTCATTGCGGTGTTTAGTGACGGTAGGACTATTTACATATCCCTCCGTAGGGCTACTAATGGACACATCTGCACGCTAGACTCCGGGGGAGTCCAGGCCCTCCACCTCTAGGTGTTTGCTATAGGTGTTCGCAGCTCATTCGGGATGCGATGCGATGGGTTCATATGCACAATATGCTCCTATCGGGTACCGACTTTTGGCGGTACTTGGATAAGGCGTACAACTCCGTTCCGGGAAGCGGCGGTTCTAACCCCCTTCATGCCATTCCGTGTGTACATGGATTAAAGAAGGACATCCTTTCTTCCATGGCGAATCCAATGTACGACTTGGCCGCTCTCGCCGATGAGCTCCCACTCCCGCCATCTGCGCCGCACTCGATGTCGCATGAAGGGATATGAGGGAGAGCATGAATTGGCGCGGCGGGCCACACCATCATTTCTTTAGTGGTGGCTGCAGCGTGTCCGTGTATTTGGCGATGGAGTTGGCCCGGGCTGCTGCTGCGGCTGCGGCTGCCGCCTTGCGTTTGCGAGCTGCCACTTTGTGAGCTTTGGCGTCAAGTCACGCGGGCTTGTCGGGAGTGAGGTTGGCGAACGCAGCTCCATCGGCAGATTTGCTAGCGGTAGGTGGGCTGACCTCCAAGGTTCAGTCGACGAAAGCATGACGGAGCGCATTCAGTGGGCATGAGACCGCGGTAGGTCGTTAGCGGCAGAAACGTGCGTGAGCGAGTTCGGCGAAGACGCGGTTCGAATCCGTGCTCGCTTGGAGGAAGCTCTGTCGAGTATGAGCGGCCTCCTCCGTCGCTATGTGGGTGGGATTACCCGCTCTGATAAGGGCAACCGTGAACCGTCGCTAACAACTATGGCGATACAAGTGGTCCGTGCGACAGCGCGTGCAAGCATTCGCCAACTGCCGCGTTGGGGTAGCATTCGAAGAAGGCATAGCAGCCGATGTGAAGATATTCGTCGTAGGCGGGTTTTCTTTTTACGTTGAGGGCGCGTGCCGTATCGTCGGTTATAGTGTCCAAAGGCGGGGCTCTTCGACGTCGCGCGGAGGGCGCTCGAAACCGGCAGAGATGACTTTGCCGCAGTAGGTCATTTGTGTTGCCGCAGTCGGTTGGTTCGGGTTCGTCGTTAAGCAAGTCGATAGACGGCGCAGGGGCCTTCTTACAACCCTCCGTCGCTGGTTTCGCGTCGACGGGAATGGACCGTTGTTGGCTCGTAGTAGATTGTGTGGTTGTTGGTTGGACACCTAATACGCGAAATAGAGTCCGATCTTGGTATTAAGGCGTGTGACGGCCCATGATGAACCCCCGCCTTCCACAGAAGTATAAGGTTTAAGCAAACCTTGAACTTTTCTATCATATGCCTTGCCCCCGGCGCTTGTGTGATTACACACCGTACCGTTGCATGTGAACCGAACCGTAATGTGCTAACCCGGGTGCTTGAGACACGTATAAAACAATATATCATTTCATGCCACAGAAAAATTATAGCCACTTTCTTCCCGAAGTTCATTATTGTTTGAGAACAATTCCATACGAAGGTCGGTACTCCACACATGGGTTCGTGCGTCAACACTTCCTCTAACATGGAGCGGGCGATTTTCATTATTATTCCTCGTCATTCTTATTATTCATGATATATATATTCCTTACGAAGTAAGCAGCGGAATCCACTAGTAAAGAAGTGAAAAGAAAAGAAAAGAGGCACATAAGCCTAAGGTCTCGAAGCACCGAGCCATGCAACAACAACTACACTACCCTAATGCAAAGCATCACAAAGATAGGAGCCCAACGTTCCATAAAGGACCACAAAAGGTGTTGCATATCCTCACAACGCATAGCCCAAAGACATCGACGGAAGGGAACATTTGTAGACCGCCGTACGAACTCCTTCATGCGGGTATTACTTCCTGACCGTAAAAAACGAGAACCCGCCGCACCCATGCTTGGGAAACGTCGAAATGCCACCATAATGGCCAATTGAGCAAATAGATATACCGCCATTGGAGCCAACCGATCCCGTCCCCAAGAGCAAAGCGGTAATGATCATTATCAGATTGAATGCGAGGCGTACACGGGAGGACGAAGTGCGGAGATCAGCATCAAGCTTAGCTTGTTGAGCCCCCATCGCAAGACTGCCAGTGGAGCACCCACAGCCAGAACGTTAGAATTTGTGCGCGCACTAGTGATCGTAACATAAACAACCAAGCAATTATGCGGAGCCGCGAAATGTAGCCACACAACATCCCAAGGACGATCTCGGGAGGCCTTGGACCGGATTCGGATGACGCAAGTCCCTCCCATTAGATGCCCCGCCTCATCCATGAACGCCTCCAATACAATATCAATGCGATCATGAAGCCGAATAACATTGTTGTCATAGCATGTTCCCGGACATTTGGACTTTTAAAATCTCAGCCATCCTCAAAAGCTAGCCATCCAAATGACAATTTTCATTCCAAATCGTACTAGCCTGGTTTTGTCCCGACGACGCGCTTCCACAAATATGACATCACTTGATACGAAATATTATGGTTTGGAACGCGAATTATTGTTTTTCATAAAGTTTTTGCTATGGGTACCCCGCCCCTTTGCACAACCGCAGCCCAAACGCCATGCGACTGATTGATTTGGTAGTTGAGCCTGTCGTGGTCGCATGTTAAGCCCATAATATGTAAATTTAGACGAAGGTGCGAATAGTGATGAGGCATCATCATTACCCCGTCATGCATGAGAATTGACGTAGGCTAAGTCACTAGTGGCCTAAGCTGCAAAAAGATCGACTCTATTGGGGTTTGTGGCAGTTTGTGTCGTGATTTCGTCGTGCATTATGTATATTGATTGAATGCATGTGGTGAGGAAGTGGTGGCTTTGTAAAGACGTTGATTGCTATCAAAATAAGATACAAAGTACAATAATAATTTATGTCTACGTGTAAACTTGAGTTTCATTTATCTACGATTGCCTTTAGCTTCGGGCCAACGCCGGCACCTCACTATTGCATTGTTTGATACAAATTGTAACCTCGGAGTATCGAGTGAGCCGTCGCGTCGTGAGACCTTGAAAATATCTTTATTCATATTTGTGATAAAGCGACCCACGCTAGTGTTTGCACTGATTGGCAAAAGTACGGGTGTAAGACTTCCATCATAGAAATGTGCGTCATATCGGCACGTTAAAAAAAATCACTGATCTCCTACAGTCCAAAATATTGTGTCAAGACTACACTTCTCGTACTCTCCATATCACGGTTGCAATTGACTAAGCATCAAATAAAGGCGGCCAAAATGCCATCGAAAAATAAAGGCCAAAAGCAAGTGGTGGGCCTAACCTCGCCCCTTGCTCCGCTCCTTTTCAATTCGATGTTCGTCGGGAGTTCATGACACTTATGTCGCTCGATCTCCGCGTCACCCTCACATGGAGGGTGCGGGGATGGAGGAATGCGGTGGATGGAGGGTGCGGGGATAATATTGCGTGCTAACCCCTACGAGTGCGTAGTTAATGGGCTTATCTTGTCCCTCATAGCTTTCATTAACATTTTGCTGGTCCTAATATATGTCTTTCTTTTGCAACATTGTTCAATAGGCTATTCGTATATTGCAATACTATTGCGGCCTACCGACGAAATGCAAGATATTAAGAGCTGCCCTCATGATAAATATGCTGTGCTAAAACATAAACAAGCTAAAGGCACAAATTTACAAAAAAAAAACAAGAAAAGCGACACAAAAGAAACATATAATAGACTCGATAATTATAAAGCAGGATGACAAGGAAAAAGCGTGAGGCGCCGCTTCTTCGTCGCCTATGCGTGTTACTTTCCTACCATCAGTTGTATGTATATACAATACATATTTCGTTTTAGGCCGCCATACCTTTGCTAGGTCTATGCATGCACGGTGTCGCCCTCCCGGTTGCCATGGCCTTATACCTTCGTGACCCTTATTTTAACCTTTCCTTCCTTTTTTTGTTGCAGTGTTGTTACATGTACTTTGTCTCTTACCTGTACAGAGTTTAAGGCCGGTTCTTAGATGAACTTTGCCACCATGCGCGAGATGAGATGCACTGTAAAAGTTTCTATGTCTTTGGGGGTTATTCACCGTTTATCAAACCCTTGATTTTTTCTGATTGGTGCTGATTTCTTCTACTACTTTTTATTAGTGAATAATACTAAATTATCTTATGCTGTTTGTCATATTATCGGGGTTTGTGGAAATCTAAAAAAATCACCATCATCTGTACTACGTACGGTAAAATAGCGGGGTTAGGCTTGGGGGGGGGGTCTACTTTCTTCGCCTATATATTAAAAAATTCTTGGAAGAAATGGCAGTGAGGACCACCAAGCAAAAAGAAGAGGAGGAAAAACCTAACTACCGTACCTGTGACCTTCGCCTGTATTTTGTCTTGGTAGTTTACAGCTTACACATATATTTCTTGTAAAAAATAAATTTCTATTTACAACGCTTCAATCACAGTCCTTATCTACTGCAGACTCCTGTACTTTATATGCTAATGGGGACATAGTTTATTTGAATTCAAATATTCCGACGCCCGCGCTGCTCCAGCCGCAGTTGCGACGGTGCGACGGTGCACCGCCTCGTCACTCTCCACGCCTCTTCGCTTCGCTACCCTATCGCAACCCGCGTAATCTCAGAGGGGGGCATTGAAGTATATCACCCTTCATTTCGCATCCCTTTGGAGTATCTACTCCATAGACGGGGCCACAACCGCACGGTCACTTACGATGTCGCTGGATGCCGCGTCACTGCTGCCGGCCTTTCGGCTGAACCACTTCAAATTTGCGGAGCCAGGCCTCGCAGCCGAGGTGGCCACCGTCGCACTCGCCAACGGATACATCGATGCGGCGGAAGTCAGTGACGAGTATGAGGCCTTTATATTCTCCAGGTGCGTCTCTCGCCTCCCGTCCCTCGCGAGTTCACCTGGACCGGTACCGCGGTACCGCCGCGTTTACCTGGGACGAGTCGGGTCTTCCGATGGCTGGGACGTGCGACCGGAAAGCGGACACTTGCGCGGCTGACCTGTCCCCGGAACTGACGTGCACAGAGACAAGGTGGTGGACACAGTGACGGCGGATCTGGTGACAGCATTCCGAAACTATCTCCGCAAGCACCGGAAGGTCCCCGGCAAGGAGAACCAGGGCGGTTTCAAAACTAACATGGACAGGTGTGCCACCGTCGTCGGCCCCAAAGTACCTGTCCTCCCTTGTCCGGACAACCACACCGCATTGAAAAACGACCCACCTGCATACGCACTTCTCAAGTCCACCTGTCACTACAACTTCAAGCAATGCCCCTGTCTGTCATCCCCATAATATCAGTCTCACAGCAGGGCTTACGAGGGCCAAGGCAGCTTTTCTAGGGATAAACCTTTTCTGTGGCGTGTTGACAATGACACGAAAACAATGTGTGTGTGTGTGTGTGTGTGTGTGTGTGTGTGTGTGTGTGTGTGTGTGTGTGTGTGTGTGTGTGTGTGTGTGTGTGTGTGTTTGTGTGTGTATGAATGTGTGTGTGTGTGTGTGTGTTTGTTTGGGGGGGGGGGGGTGTGTTGGATTGGGTGGTGGGTGTAGCTTGGCTCAGGTGATCACACCCACAAAGACACCAGGTCGTCCCAGCAAGCGGAAGAGCTCCATCGACGCCGCTAGCTTCAAGACACCCGCGGCCACCCGCCCAACCAATATCTCCGCAACCGCCCATGCGGCCTGCTCCCCTACAGCGTTGGCTCTCATGACCGCCACACCCGCGAGCGCCTTTCGAGCCCGCACCACGGCACGTCCCTCCTTTTCCTCCTCTCACTTGCATTTCCCCGCTGGCCTGTAGACCGCAGCTGTTCCATTCACCCGGTGAGAAAAATAATCACAATATGTTGGCAGTGTGTTTGGTAAAAAACTACCTTGCTGCACTATCCTCTTTCTCACACCCAATGGGATTGGAAGGGGCCCTGGTGGAGGAGTAACTTGGTTGTGCGTGCTGGCTGTGGGCAGGGAGGGAAGGTGCAGGTGCAGCACAACCCTGAGCTGGACACCCTGAGCGCCAAGATGCAGGGGGAGGGGATAATTGTGGAGCAGAGGGGGCCGGCGCTGACTGAAGATGCGCGTTACATCGCAGACACACTCAAGAACAAGGTACACAAGAGCAAGCTACCCCGCTCCCTCTCTCTGTCATACACCAAACCACACCATAACAAACTACATCCCACCGTTACACACCACACTAGACCACACCACACCTTCTCTTTGTTCATCCTCCCACAGCCACCTACCTGTCTTTTCGCCCTTCTGAAACACGCTCATCTCGATAAGTGGCACTCTGTCACGTTTGTTTGAAAACGGCATTCTATTGATCAATTGCTATAAGAAATATTATCCAATTCACTACGGTACGAGAACAATGATCACCTAGTGATTATTATACTTCACAAGTAGTAGAACCTTCCTGTCCTCCATGATATCACCTTCCGACTTCACTTTGTATTTCTTTGACGATGTATGGCAGGCGCTGTACGTGGAGTCTCGCATTTTGAAGTTTATCGCGGCACTGGCGGCGGCAGGGGGGCCCAGCGCGAGGTCCCCCGTCTGCGCGCCCTCTCAGGAGTTGGTGCACGTGGCGGGGCGGATCACGTGCGACTCGGAGGGC
>JAPMLY010001335.1:67500-102500 GCA_026401115.1 Tetraselmis chui
GGAAATATAGCTTCAGGGGAGAGGGGGTTGTGGTGGGTGGGCTGTGTGGCGCGCTTAGCTGGCTTTGCTGAATCCCTGTCATCCGAGGCTTACTCTCTTATTACCGCATGTTTTTGAAAGGAACTTAATCAATGAACTATTAGTTGGTTTAACGAAGGAATGGCTTGATTGTGCTTTGGTCGGTCGTGAAGGCTAGCGAGAGCGGTTGTGTGGCGTTGTTTGAAAAGCTAAAGATTGCAATGTTGTGACCAGACGTTTCTAACTGACACAAAAGAGAGCTGCCCATCCTCTCGCTACTTTGGGCGCTGTTCCATTGTCTATTTTCTTTTGGTACCTTCCATTTGTTTTGTAAGTAGTTTTATTCTTCATTCAATAAGAATTTGTATTATATTGTTTACAAGAAACAATGCAACTTGTGCCGATTATATGATGATGTGAAGTGATGCTAGTGTATATATTTACTTACAATGTATATATCATTATCGCGCCGCAATAATGTTTGAAAAAATATCAGACTGGTGGGCGAGGTGACTGAATTACTTTTCTTTTTCTTTTTTCTGCGCCCTCGGGATGTGGGACTGGCAGGTTAACCCGCACCGATGCCCTCTACGGGCGGCGTTTTATTGCAAGTAATGATGTGCTTGTTTGTGTTTGTGGTGGCTTGAGTGCAGTCTGGCGCCTTTGACCCTCCGGGCGCCGTCGCCTGCCTGCCGAACCCCGCGAGCTGGAGCGCCGGCGGTGTCGGCTACAGCGCCACCTCCACCGACGTCCTCCGTCACCTGAGCGCCGCTGACATTCGGAAGGGCAGCGGCGACCGCATCAGCCAGCTTGCGTCGTACATGTTGGATCAGGGCAGGTGACTGCGACCTCCCGCCCGCTGTCCGCGAACTATCTTGCTCGAATTTGCCCATGATTTGGGTTTAATTACAAACAAGGAAAATATCCGTTTGTTTTCGCCAAAGAAATCGCGACCTCTATGATATTCGCTTAGGGCAATATGTGTTCATCTGTTAATAGCAACGACTGAAATAAAGGTGTGCAGCAGATTAGTGCGACTCCTCTCATGAAATGTGTTCGGTATTTTCGATATACGAAACGATAATGATAATTATGCTGATTCCTTACGTCCTCAAGGGGTACCCCTAAGACTTCACGGGAGCGGAAGGTAAAACAATATCGATACTGTCCGAGTACCCGGCAACTCTAAGGGACGGCACGTTACATGTCTCTACCGCTAGCCGACCATGGCAGAGTGATAGACTTATGCATGGGCCCTGCGACACGTGCGCGGCCTGGCGGAGGCAGACTGTTCTGCAGCTTGCTGTCGGGAAAGCGATATCGCTGCCAGAAACCAGCCTGCAGGTCGCCTTAGGCTTCCACTGTGCCTCTTTTTCTTTTCTGTTCACTTCTTGAGTCGTGGATTCCACTGCTTTCTTTGTAATAAAATAAAAAATAAATCGTACCTTTGTAGTTTGTAGTTTATGTGAAACAAAGCTTTCAATAAAAAGCAGCGGAGACCACCAAGCAAAAAGAAGAAAAGAGGGAAAACCTAAGAAGCCCCAGGAAGTCAGTATTGTATTTCGTGATTAAATTTGTGTTTTTTTTTTTCCTCGGGGTTTGGTTTTTTTCTCTTTTCTTCTTTTGTAAATTAGCATTACGATTTATTAGATCTACGTACCATAATATGGCGGCAACATTTATGCACGACAGGTAAGGGTACCGGTACGGGTACTGGAACAAGAATATTCACGAACAGTACCTTGCGTCGGTAATACATTCAACGCGTTTCCGCGTGGTTCTTTGTTTCCCCTCCCACTTTCCCTGTCCGTGCTCATCTAGTTTTTTCTTGTAACCAACTTAATTTACGTGGTTCTTCGTGACACGCTCGAGTCGGATCCTGCCTTGGTGACGCTGTGCAGGGCGGCGGTAGTAGTGCTAATCCGGTTGATTGTTTTTGTTTTTTTTATTTGCGCCCCGGGATTTGGGACTGGCAGGTAACCCGCACGCTGCACCCCCATGTTGCTTGTTTATTCTCCGCTGCGCTGGCTCGTGGGTCCTGCGTGTTTTATTATTGCGTCATCGCGGCCGTCGATCGTGTAATAAGTGTGTAAGAATAGATTGTGAATTCCAATAAATCGATGTGGTTTTCTATTATAAATCTATGCGAGTGGCCCGGTGTGAAGTGCCTGTCGTTCTTTGTATTTTTATGATCATGTACACACTAACCTCGTGTCTCTCACTGTATATTTATGTAATCATTGAGATAATCCATGGTGGCCCATTGTCGCGACACTTATTTCTCACACACACACACACACACACACACACACACACACACACACACACACACACACACACACACACACACACATGCCACACACACACATGCCACACACACACACACACACACACACACACACACACACACACACACACACACGCACATGCCACCCCCCCCCCACACACACACATCAGTTTCTTCTCTCTGATTATGATTTTTTTGTAATTATGCACACACACCCTGTGTGTCTCACTCTGTATTTTTGTAATCACTGAAGGAATGCTCCTGTCGACTTCGTGTGTAGAGGATGTCGCATTTGCAGTGTCCAAATCCAATCGAGCTGATGATAAGGGGACACACCGACAGACAGACAGACTAACATATTTTAGCAAATTAATGCAGTAGGATTATTTATTGTAACTCTTGCCCTCTTGTTCCTATCCCTTTTTCCCCGTCCAAGCTCAAATGCCCAATCCTCTAATAAAATAAACACGTGATTGGATCCAGTCCAAGCTCAAACAGTGATTGTTGTACAATAATATTTTCTTAAATTTAAAACGTATAAGGAAATTGCGAATATGGTGCGACAAATGGGTCCAATGATCACTTTCACTGAGGCCAGCAGGTCTAGCAGTATTCATATACACTTGCGAAGCCCTTTTTTCTTTTGTTGCCCTACCCTGTTTCCAATTTAGGGAAATGCGGCTTCTTTCTGCAATTTCAACGTCACTGATTAAATTGTTGTTGTAGTAGTTGTGCGAATATGGAAGAAATTTGCCCTTCAGCCCGAAAATGATGTAATCTCCAAAAATGGGGGGGGGGGGGGGGGGGCGGTGTTTTCGATAGCTAAGCAAGAAAAGAAATATTTCCGCGGGTGCTCGGAAGTAGAGGTCGACATGGCCAACGGCAATTAATTTTCCGTAGGCAAGATGGTCGGCATGTTTGCATAGTTTATTTTTTGAATGACTCGCGACGCGGATAGAATGCGCAATTAACCCGGGTATGTAGAGTATATAACAAGAAAAGCATCCAACCATTCCTAAAAACATTGGTTTACTTTAATAGGTTCATGCCATGACACCCATGTCGCGTTGAACGCCCAAGTCCCCCCTTTGTCCCTATCGTCGCAGTTGCTACCCTTTGTATCCGGCGGCGGCTGGAGTCAACATGGATGCCTGCCTCGCGGCGGACTACCTCGCAATCCCAGAGGTTCCGGACATAATGTTGGTGCCCTCAGACCTCGGCCCGTGCGCCAAGGTGATCAAGCAACATCAACAACTTCAAAACGAGGGCACGGAGCGGAGCGATATGCTGCTGATCAACCCAGGCCGCCTTGCCAAGGGGGCGGCGGGCGGCACATTTGCGCACCTACACGTCCACAGTGCTTCCAACATCCGCGTTGACATTATCCGAGTGTAACTTGTTTGCTTCAATTGTAAGGGGAGCCTGTAATCCAAATTTATGATCTAGCAGTCCTTTGCTTGTCCCCGCGAACTCGCAATTGGCGGCTTCCTAGTTTTGGCTTGCATAATTATGCGACTCGAGCATGGGCAAAGGCTAATCCTCCTTAGTTTTCAATCGATGCTCTTCGGGCTTGCGTATGTGTTTTCGAACGGGATGTGCTCAACTTGCATGAGGTGGGGATGAAAGAAATTATAATTGTACGCTGTTTTGACGCGGGCGCAAGGTAGACGTTCACAATTCGTCACGTAAAGCGATGTTCATTTACAGAGTCGATGATATCGTCACTTGTTAGTGTGTCTAGTTGTGATATATGTTACAGTTGATGTACATATGCAATAGAAAATAACAATCCGAAAATACTTAATAAATTCCCATCTTGTCGAGTCCACTGACCAAGTCTCTGTGTATCATTTTTGGATATCCAATCGTATCTTCAAGTTGAGCAGAAAGAGAGGGGTGGTGGAGTGAGAGCTGACAAGTCACTCGGTTGAGCACGACCGGAACAATGTCAGGAACGAAAAAAGTAAGAAAAATATTTCAAAGATATTAAGGTAGGGATGGCTCATTTGATTATCTATATATGTCACTTCTAGAATGCGAGGATGGCATGAATGGATGCCTCGACGCCACGTCACTACCCCCTCATGCAAGGCGGGCGTTAAGAAGGCGAATGACTCGGATGAGCCTATGCATACCGCATTATCAAGATCGATTGATGATTTCTATGTATAACAATTTTCGGCTAAGAACATGCCAGGGGGAAACGACGGCGACATCAAGCTTCCTTACACGACCTTAAAATCGTCGGCAATTCGTTTATTTGGGACGTCTCCTTTCAAACATTTTTATCACGTGCAATTAAGAATTGTTTACGGAACATAACTTGTTGACATAAATGATATGTTAATGTCTCTCGGACATTTCTCGGTGCTTTATGCTATCGCCATGGAGAACGGGCACGACCCGCTCGAGCTCGGAGATCTCTTGGCGAAAATCGGCAAGAGTATCTCATGTCGGTGTTTAAATTCATGTCTAGGGTTTTGGGAACGAGCATGGGACTAGCAAACGCCATTATCGGACGGAAGTCCACCTAGATGTGACGAGTATTTGTCATGTAACAATACATATTACATGTTCTCGTTACTAATTTGAGTTGTACTTATACATCGGAAGGACGTACCATGTGGTTACATCGCCACTACAATTTAGCGAGGGTATTGTCTTGTATTGTATTACCATTACCTTCCGGTACGTGTAGTACGCACAATTAAACTAGCTACACCAATGACGCCCTAGTCTGATTTCCTGAGACATTCAAGGTGCGTCGCTAGTTGATTCAATTCCGTTACAAGAATCAGAGCATATGGCGCGAGGACCACGTGAGAGGAGGTACAAGCTAGCTAGAATGGGCTTATTTAAGCCTAGTGCATTGGAGGGAGGTGAGAGTAGAACCTTTTAATCTAGACTTTGTTTAATTATAATGTATTGTTATACAGTAAGAGTCTGACATATTATTCAATATCTCTCTCCACATGCACTTCAACATGCACTAGCAGCATCCATCAAGAACATATTTGTGTAAACAGTTAGCTCACATAAGGCAAAGTGCCACAATGGTTTCGGAGCGTCTTGACCTTCACACGCTTTCATTGTTGCGTTGTTCGTTCGACGATGTTTGTTTGATTTAACATGGCTTCTCTTGGACTTGGTCACTAAGTTGTGGTCGTAATACATGTAGGAGGTTCCAAGACCTCGTTTGACATCAACCTCGTGTTGCAACGTAAACCTTGTACATGTACAACTTGGTTTCCCGCCGGTTTTGTTTGCCTATGGAAGAGCACGTCGACGCAGCCATTCTAGATTTTTTAGGAAAGTCGCTTTATCTTGACCGTCGACGATTTTACACTATTGAGTGGCAACCATGTTCAAGTGCCGTTACTTGCTCGCAAATACTAGCTCGTTTACGCTTTTTCAGAATCCGTTCCTATTACGCAGGTGATTGCTAGTCTACGTACCCCGGCTAAGGTCGAACTAGCCGTTACCGCGGTCAGTTGACCATCTATCTTGATTGTTCTTACGTCGTTCCGGTTGCGATTGACATTGACGGACTTTCTCTTACGCTGTCTAAGACCGGACTTGTTAAGGAGGCTCAACGTATGCACGAATTAATATGTTTTGGCTACGTGGCTCAATGGGAGTCTTTTCGAGTCGCTATTGTATCTCGCCATTTTTTCCTCCATGACGACACTGAGTTACCAATGCAACTCTTCTTCTTCGCTCGATTTACAAACTCCGAATAGGGCCATGTGTGGATGTTGATCATGGGCTACGTTAATCATTTCTTTGGTGAGACGCCCTCTAATTTACGCATGGGAGTTCCAAACCATGTCACCAAATTTGATGGTTTGAGCATAACATTGACTAATACGAAGCGTAAGGCAACAATTAACGCCCCGTACCAGTCAGGCCAATACGCACATAAGTTGGAGGAATGGTTGGAGATGCAACCTCAACGCTTCGGCATCAATGCTGACTCGTATAACGCCTACGTCTCAGTTTTTAAGACCCTTGAATAGATATCGGTTTAACTATAAACATCATGCTTCGATTCCATAAACTCTTGACTCTTTGGTTATAGAGATTCGCAAGGAGTCGTTGCTTCCAAACATTCAGGATGACGCGAATAACACCATTATTGAACTCACGCAAGGTTCCGTAACTTTTACCTAAGTTATACTACACCCAAAGGTTCAAGAAGATTTTTACGGAGGTCTAGACAACCTCTTGCATACGACTTCCAGTGCCTTAGTTTCACCAAAATGCGCAGTTCGTATGATTCGATCTCCACTGTGGGCGGGTTCTCGGAATCGGATCTCGAGGTGTTGAGTAACACTCCAAATCAAGACCTTTCCGATTATGATAGGCCCGATGTCGAGTTGGTGGCATCTCATGCTAACAATGTTGGGGCGCCCGCTACCCAATTGACTTGCCTACAACTTCCGACTCCCGATGCTTTCACTCGCTCGGGAGATTCCGGGGGCCACATTTAACAAATCCAAGTTTCAGTGCATCGTGAAGGTCGAGCAGCCGTTTCATTTTGCACTTGACAATTGGCTTTAATTTTTTAGGGCTTCCTTTCTCGATTACAGAATCATTTCTGTTGTTAGTGCTCATGCGGGGGGACTGAGGCAATTACCGCGGTTGCTTGTAGTTTTCAAGCTCCGAGGAACGTCGGCACACATTGCATATAGGTGTGTTGATAGGTAAACCTCGTCAAAGAGTACCCGGCCCAATCTTTGCTCTTAAGTGTCCTAAAGGGCTGAGCAAGTGCTGGTCGTTAGACAGCAGCCGGTCCAGTTTGTTGGTATTGTTGTAATTCATTTTCATTTTTATGTTCATTTAGTACGCAGAGTTAATCTAACTAGCTACATCAATGACGCGCTAGTCTGACTTCCCGAGACAAATATGATGCGTCGCTAATGTATTATTCAGAATGTTACGAGAGTCCTAGCGCGTGGCCCGAGGACCACGCAAGAGGAGGTGCAAGCTAGGTAGAGTGGACCTATTTAAACCTAGTGTTGTGGAGGGAGGTGACAAATACTTTTAATCATTCATTTGTTTTATTACAATCTACGGTAAAACACTAAAAGTCGGACATCTAATTCTACATCTCTCTCCATGTGTACTTCCACATGCATTAGCAACATCAAGCAAGAACACATTTGTGTCAGCTCACGGAAGGCAAACAACCACATAGAAGCCCCACCGGAACAACAACATGGCGAGATCTGAGCTAGTCTCCGCTCAATATGCCTACTATTTGTTGGACACCACGGTCAAGTCCATAATTACCTTCCTCTTCGGAGACATATTCGCCAACTCAACCGCCTTCGGCTAGACGAAGACACGTTCCCTTTTCAAGGCATGCCGTATGTGTGGCATTCCTCCGACAATTGACAAACTATTCTGACGTTGGGGCCTCGACTGCCGCATGACATTTGCCTCGGACTAAGAGGGCCTCCTTATCATTCCTACCACGGGAGAGATTGGCACACTATAAGAGACTTCCGCGCAACCATGGTATTATCCATAAAGGAGGAAAAAACAAGCAAGCCAATACGATCCTATCAATTTTTTAAAAGTAATATGGTTCACATGTCTACTAATAGAACTATAATGCAATGACAAAAGTAGAATCTAGCAGCAAAGAAGGGAAAAATGATATGATACCAAGTGATCACATGATGCCAAGTGCCAACATGTGTGTTCGTTGGTCTACTTATGTTCCCTTCCGCCGCTTCTTGGGTGATGTGTGTCTGGAGTTCATGCAACGCCTTTATGCGGCTCTTCATGACAATTTGAGATCTTATCTTCGTGATGCTTTACATGAGGGCAGCGTTGATGTTGTTGTTTGCCTTTCTAACCCCCTGGATTAACATGGTGGGGGTCCTTCCCACCAGGTTATACATATTTCCTTGATGGTTTATACTCCTTGCTCTTATGAGCAATTTATGCTTACCAAGCGGTAGTGGAGGCTCAAATTACGTAATTCTATAATATAACATAGCCCGCTCAGAATCTCCGCTACATGTACCTATAAGTACATGTCCATCAATTCGACCATAGTGCATGGTACTCGACGAAGAATGCATACTACAAGACACGGCGGATGATGTGAAATGATTATCGTGCGTATTGAAATTGAAATTGAAATTGCTTACAACAATACCAGTATAAACCGGCTGTTGTCTCTGGGCCCCCCATGTACTATGCCTAGCTGGACTTATAAGCGGGAGTAGACCGTGCACCACTGATCCCAACCTCTCCAATGGGAGTAACGATACCGTCTAAAACATACCCGTATCCATGTATTTATGACTTTTCGATCTATACGTATTTTTCTTTGGAAACAATATGAAATAGAAGATGTCGCTCGTCTCCACGATACGCGGCCTGCTCCAGCCGCGGCGGGGTCGCTGATCAGCAAGGCTAGTCAGCATGAGCTGGTCGAGTCGAACTTGCCTGACCTCGGCTCCTGTGCGACTCCGGTCGTGCCGGAGGTAGGGGGAAAGGCAGGTGGAAAACCCCCCTCGCTCAGGTCGTCGTCGGACTCGTCTCGATCCGTGCTCAACCCCGTCCGAGATATCGGAGATAGTAGTCGCTCTTCTCGGCGCGATTCTCCACCTAGTCTAGCCTTCTCCCCTCCTGCGGGGACTGGGAGGACAGAATAGCTAGGCTGCAGACGGTGTCCGGCTGGCTCTCCTGCCTCCGAGCCAGATGTCTCCTGTCACATGTCCTTTTGCCGTCTGTTTCCGCCACCTATCTTATCGCGCTGTGTTGGCCGCACCCTGACCCGGTGATTTACGTTGTTAGGGGACCGCCTATACGAGCAGTGTGCCGTTGCGATAACCCGGGGCAGCCTTTCGATAACCAGGTACCGACTAGGGGAGAGGAACGGATAGTGCCCAGGGATCGGCTATCCTCAAAAGATGGTGGGTACGGGAATATTTAACCGAAAACCCCCTGTACCGGGTTTTTCCGTCGGCGGATTGTCCTCCCGACCTCCGCCGCCGGACCGTGCCGCTCCTCCGGCTGCGACCCTCCTCCGTCCTGCGTATCTTCGGGCCTCTCCCCCAAGGGAGACCAAAAGGTTTCGCAAGGCTAGCGGCTGCTAGCGAGCGCCGTACGGGAATACTTAACCGAAAACCCCCCGTACCGGGTTTTTCCATCGGCGGATTGTCCTCCCGACCTCCGCCGCCGGACCGTGCCGCTCCTCCGGCTGCGACCCTCCTCCGTCCTGCGTATCTTCGGGCCTCTCCCCCAAGGGAGACCAAAAGGTTTCGCAGGGCTAGCGGCTTCTAGCGAGCGCCATGCCCTAGCGCTGCTTCCCAGCTGTCCGCCGCCAGCTCCAACGCCCTCGTCCCACCGCTGATTCGTCCGTACCCTTCCTTGCCAAAAAACATTCCGCAGTCCTCGTACCCGTCAGGGCGGGAGAGTATCTGTGAGTATTTTGTCGCTGAAAGAACATATCGGACAGGCCGACCGGCAGATCCCTGTGTTGGTGTACGGATATTATGTTTTTCCAAAACCCTCCGTACCGGGCTTCCCGAGAGCTGTTGATCCCGCGGATCGCAGCTGTCGATACCTCGTTCAGCCCCCTACCGTGTCAGGCCTGGCACGGCTACATGGTTACCAGCGCCCACCGCATGGAGGTAGAGGTAGGTGCCGACGGGCCTGCGAGCGCACCCCTCTCCGGGGCCACCGCCGCTGCGCCGCCGGCGGGCGCCGATTATCGTATACATGACTCTTTACGTGTGAGACGATAACTGCTACGGTACAACAGCCAAAGACTCCTTAGTGATCCATTATTCCAAAGCCGACACCGCCGTACGCATTTGTTCGGTTGTGCGTTGCGCGATCGAAGTAGCGTGAGGGTCGGCCGCTGGGGCGGACGTAGATTACTCATGCTGCATAGTGCGTGGCTGCGTAGCTAAACGAGGTGAAGTGTCGCGTGACTCTCGAGTGCGCAACTGCGCATGGGACTAAGGTAAACAACTGACACCCTACTCGACTACTAGAGTCGAGACTGCGTTCTTGCGCAGCCTATATTGGTTGAGCGCGAAAGCGGAGAGTGCCAAACTCGTAGGTAGTTCCGGGTTATGAGGCGAGGGCTAGCTAGAGCTGACCGTTGGAGAACATTTTGTCGTTGGTTGCGTCTAACTGCCATGGCGAGGTCGATGTCATGTAGGTGCGACGCGCCGTTACTAACGGTAACAATAACCGCTAGGGTCACTGTCCCGTGCACATGGGAGTTGGATATGCAAACCTCTAGATTTAAGACAATATGACCATAAAACATAGCCGGGTAGTTTGGGGTTCCCTCCGCATTTGCCTCTTACGTGCACACAGTTTAAGGCCGGTTCTTAGGTGAACTTTGCCACCATCCGCGAAAGATGAGATTTTTACCATAAAACATAGCCCGCGCAAAATCTCATTTACCTGCAAGTACCATGTACATCAATTATGATAATTTCTTTCATGAAGAGCAGTGAAAGCCACCAAGCAAAAAGAAAAAAGAGGAAAGAATCTAGGCCCGAGGAAGAGGAAGGCATGCTACAGCGTGGGGACTGCCCTCTTGAAAAGCGTCGCTGAGATAGAAACCCAGAGTGCCATGAAGATCCGCAGAAAGACGTTGCATGAAGTTTCGCCGCACATCCTCCCAAAAACGCCGAAAGGAATAGGTGTAGATCGACGAACGAAATGATGCATACAAACATAATTGTCAAAGCACAAGGAGCGAGAGTCAGCGGCACCCATGCCACGCAAGCAACGAATTGCCACAAAAATAGCCAAGCGATCAACTAGCTGAGCCGCCATCGGCGCCAACCGGCATGCATCTTCCGTGGCGAAAGGATAGTAGTCATGGATCGACTGAACCGAAGGCGTGCCAAGCAAAGCAGAAGTGCGGAGGTCCGCATCAAGTTTGCCATGCTGAGCTCCCGATGCAAGGCTACCACGGAGTGGGAGACGAGCACCTATACGAGGAACATTGGTGTTCGTGCGAGCACTTGTAGCCGTCGCATCAACAACAAGATTGCGGTATGGAGCCATGAAGTCTAACCAAACCACATCCCCAGGGCGATCTCGAGAAGCTCCCGACCAAATACGGCGGACCTCCAACCGCAAGTCCCGGCCCTTAGTAGCCCTTGCTTCAAGCATGAACTCTTCAAGCACGTGGACAATACGGTCGTGGAGTTGAATGATATACCAAGAGCACGGGCACCATGGTCCATGAGCATAGCGGTTGTGAAGGTGTCACCCGACATAGAGGCGCCCGATACCGTCGACGAAGATCCCGACCCACGAGACTCCAAGGGAGCCACATTGCGCCGAGGGCACTTCTGAACATGAGAGGCGCTCCGCTGTGAGGCCAATCACCCGGTGCGCTGCCGTCGTACAACAATCGGATAGCACCTTGAAACTTGACTCATGTGAAGCGAAAATGAGAGCCAAAGCCCGGCGACCCGTACCCGAAGTCACCCTCATATAGTCCGGGGGGGAAGGTCTACAAAACGCCAAGAGGTCAAGGTAGGCCCGGGCACGAAGAATGCGAAAAATGCCCCGTTGAATGTGGCCTCCAAAATCTCCCAAGCGAGTGAGAGCATCGGGAGTCGGAATTTGTAGGCAAGTCAGCTGGGTAGCGAGCGCCACCGTACTGTTGACAAGAGATACCACCAATTCGACATCGGGCCCAACATTATCGGAAAGGTCTTGGTTCTGTGTGTTAATCAACACCACGAGATCCGATTCCGAGAATCCACTCATAGTGGAGATCGAATCACACGAATTGCGCAATTGGACCGCCCACGGTTAAGTAGTAGTGGCAACATTCAGTAGTTCCTGTCGGATGAGGCCATACAAAGGACCTAGCTGTCGTAGATTGGTGCATATGTGGTATGTGGCCACATATGTAAACTATGCTTTTTCGGTGAGCCGGTAAAGCCCACGCCTAATACGCGGAAGGTCGCGGGTTCGATGCCCGGTGAGGTCGATCATTGTATGTAGGCGTGTCACGGCCCGAGAAGAACCCCCACCTTCCACATAGCGACCCGGACTCGTGATCAGTAATCATGTTGGCGAGGGTCGCAGTGAATGAAGCATAGTGAGCAGGCTCGGCGTCGAGCTCGAGGGACGGTACATTAAGCCCTCCAAACTCCGCAGGGAGGGAAAGCTATACATCAATTCGACCATAGTACACGGTATTGGACAAAGATGAACAGAGACCACAAGACAATTGTGATTACAAAAGAAATGACATGAACACGGGCAGTGCTGACGTTGTGGCATGCCTTCATGTTACGCGGGCTTAGGTTTTTTCTTCTTTTCTTCTTTGTGCTTGGTGGCCTCCACTGCTTTTTCTTGTAAAACAATCCTTATTACATGAGCAAGGACAGGGAAAAGGGACGGGTAACAAGACCACAAGACAAGGCGCGGATGATGTGAATAAATAAAATTTCTTATAAGAAAAAATAGTGGAGGCCATCAAGCAAAAAGGAAGATACGAAAGGAGGAAAAAAGAAAAAACCTAAGCCCGAGGAACGCAGGAAGGCATGTCACAGCGTCAGCATGATAGTTAAAAAAATCATACAAGAATAATAAAAAGCAGTGGAGGCCACCAAGCGAAAAGAAGAAAAGAGGAAGTAACCAATACGAACATGATCATCATTCGTGATGTGAATAAATGATTATCGTGTGCAGGTGGCATTCACTTGCTTTTTCTTGTAAGAAAATTTTATTATCGTATACAGCACTCATCACGTGTGAGACGATCACCACTACCTGTACGGTACAACAGCCGGACACGATCAATGGTGGCCTCCACTGCTTGTTCTTGTAAAAGACTTTTTTATTTTGTAAGTGATGGACTCGGACTCATATAATAACACAAACAGTCGTGCGATGATCAGCAACCTCTATCGTACCGCGCTTTTGGGCGATCGGCCTAATAAAAAAAACAATTTCTTATAAGAAATGGCAGTGGAGGCCTTAAAAGCTAAAAGGAAAAAAGAGGAAAAAAACCTGAGCCCGAGGAACAGGAAGGCATGCCACAGCGTCAGCACTGCCCGCCTCCTGAAAAGCACATCGGCCCAATACAATCACATCACTCCATCACATCATTCATGCTGTGCCGGCATGCCTTCCTGTTCCTATTGGGGAGTAGGTTTTATTCCTCTTTTTGCTTGGTGGCCTCCACTGCTTTTTCCTGTAACATTTTTTTGTTCTTCCCTCTTTTCTTATTTTTGCTTGGTGGCCTCCGCTGCTTTTTCATTTATTTTTATCTCAACATTACATCATGCATGATACCTGTACGATGATATGTACAGGTAAACACTATCTATGAAAAGTAACTTGAAGTACTAAAAGCGATATAGGATATTACCGTACTATTATTCCCCGCACCACCCGCCCGCTGTACTATACGACATATACTACGGGCGCACTCGTACACATTACACAAGTCCGGTCACTCTCGCCAATGCGCTTATTGTACGTTAGGGCTTTTTGCGATCTGCTGCTGGTACAATTTGACAATTATCATAATAATATGAATAATGAAAATAAAACTTCTTACAAATAATATGAAGAATGGAAAAAGGGGGTTTTTGCTCCTTTTTATTTCCATTTAGCTCGGTGGTCTTTGCTGCATCCTCGTGTAAGGAACCTTAAGTTAGTATAAAATAATGGAACGTGCATGCAAGCACTGAATGAACATGTCAATATGGTAATAAAACTTTTTACAATATACTATTAGTGGAAAGCACCAGGCAAAATAGATTGAAAAAACCCACGAGCCGAAGCCCGCGGGGCAGGAAGGCATGCCACAGCATCAGCACTGTCTTCCTGCAAAGCATCACGATGAAAAGAACCCAATGTACCATGAAGAACCACATAAGAAATGCGTTGCATGAATTCCCGACGCACACCACTCAGATGGTCATCTGCTAATTGTATTTGCTTGGATTACTCATTCTCACATTCTTCTTCATTAAATCTTGCCACCATGGCCTTTGGTTGTATTGGACGTCTAAGTTCGGCGTGACGTCGTGCCGGCCCCACAAAGGGGCCGGGTGTGGTGACTAGAGAAGTGTGAAGGAGAGAGATGGCGGCCGGCGAAGGTACCGGAAGGGCCGGCCGACCGCCACTAATAGGGAATAGAGTTCCGCTAATAGCATGACACTAAGTACTAGGATGACAAGTAGCTACCTTGTACATAAGCACTAGGCAATGGGATGCTAGTGCTAACACCCCCCTCAAGGTAGACGAGGTCTTGACGCCGTCATAGCTTGCGTCGAGGAAGGTGCCATCTTGGTCGAAGGTGTAGTGCTTGTAGCGTGTGTCTCAAGCCGGGTAAGTGTAGCGACATGCGCTCACATGAACGTGCCGCTACCGGCGGTTGCCGATATGAAACGGTTCCAAATGTAATGCGCAATGTACTAGTGTGACATGTAGCGGGAAAAACTGTTCACGGGCGAATTAGCCGACGCATGAGAGCAACCGGCGAGGAAGAAGCAAATCCAATAAGGTTGTTAGGAGCGTATAGGCGCGCAAAAGCATACACGGGCGTTGCTCGTGTTGACTCCGCCCTTTCGCCGTGGGGAAGGTTAGCTGCTCGCTAAGTTAGATGAGTGTTGCGGCGTTGCCTCGGGAAAAAACATTAACATTACTAATTAAAGTATGCACGGTCGAATTTTCGCGGGTCGGTTTTAAGCAACCAGATCCGGTCGAGAGCATCGGTAGGCTAAAGGCTAGGTGAGACTGAAAGCTTGGTGGGGCGAGCGTGGCGCCGGGCGCTTTACACACGCTCTTCTCATGTTGACGTGGGAGATGGTAGAACATGCGCGGAGCTCGAAGGCGAAGCGTGGTGTCGGTTGGACGATGAATTACTAGCGTGCCTCCGAGGGCTTTACACACCGTCTACTCTTTTTTACGTGGGAGTACGTAGGACTAGCGCGGCGCCAAGCGCTTTACACACGCTCTTTTCTAGTGTAATTTGGTGGAGGGCCCATAACCTGTTAGAGTTGGAAACGGATAGTTAGAGGTAGGGTTGTGCCGGCCCCACAAGGGGACCGGGTGTGGTGACTAGAGAAGTGTGAAGGAGAAAGATGGCAGCCAGCGAAGGCGCCGGCAGGGCCGGCCGACCGCCACTAATGGGGAATAGAGTACCGCTAATATCATAACACAAAGTACTAGGATGACGAATAGCTACCTTGTACATAAGCACTAGGCAACGGGATGCTAATGTTAACTTTGCAACCATGTACGGCTAAAAACTGTAAGCAGCCACAGTCATCCCCCCCCCCCCCCCCCCCCCCCCCCCCCCCCCACTCCCCCCCCCGGCCCCCCCCCCTTCGGCAAAGAGAGAGGAAACACGGACACCAAGGGCCTATTCTCTCGTACGAAGACCTAAATGGCACATGCTGGGGAGCAAATAATTATTGAAAGGTTATTGGCCCATCTACCCCTTGCCAGCAACAGCTGACGCTAATGTTGAACGCACGCTACAAACAAGGCGGCGGATCGCAGATGGACTTCAAACTAACGAGCGCCATTCATTACATTGCGTGTGAAGCTAGCGATGCCGCTGCGCATTAGACTAAGATTCGTAGGCAACAGCTACAAAGAGCTTACTAACCAAATTGTTGGCACCTGTCGCAAGACCTTTGGATCTTTAACCGTCCGGTTTAACACCGAATCACATTACTCCCTACTCAGACAGGTGTCCATTTAACCAACTGAAAAGTGCCCCTTTCGCAGATTTGCAGCGCCTTTCCCTATCTCCGCGGAGCCAGCCGAGTATGTCGTTGGAGCTGGGGTAAGGGCTATTCTCTGGCATGAACCCCCTAATAAAATCCTAACTTCATTGCAAGTAAGTTGGCATCAATGGATTGCCACAACGATGAACCGTCGCCACCTCTCGCCTCCTCATCACCATGACACATCCTAAAAACTCTAAGTAGCAACAAAATGGCCTCAACTGTCGCCAGCTCCCGCCTCCGCATCGTTATGATAAATCCTGAAAAACCTGACATCATGGGAAGTTGGCCTCAACTCTTGCTAGCTCCCTCCTCCCCATCATCATCAGAATCATTGGTGACGGGAGACGTGGAAGCCAGTAAAGGTGCGGGAGACCGGACATCCAGCTCCAGACCGTCCGCTTCAAGGCTCGACAACGAGTCATGCACACTCTCACCATTCGAGGAGCGCGAGGGGGTACCCGCGGCGGACTCACTGTCGAACGACACACGGTAATAGTTGAGCAGCGCACGCGAGCTACGCGACCGGCTGCACAAGTTTTTTTCAAAGTCGTGCACCGCCGCGATCCACTCCCCCTCCTCCACCAGCCACGTCTGCATGTGCCCCTTCCCCTTGATCGCCCGCTGCCCCAGGTCATGGAACCCATACGTGTTGAATTCCTCCATGCATGCGCGCTGAAAGGTCGCATCGCTGATGTGCACCGTCATAGGGAAGCCGTGGCTCTCCATGCGACTCGCGGTGTTGACGGTGTCGCCAAACAAACAGTATCGAGGGCACTTTTGGCCAACAACACCCGCGTAAGCTGTCCCGCTGTGGATACCTACTCGTATGCGCAGAGGGGCCCCACTTGGTACACGCATGCTGGCTGCTGCAGATACCATATCCACAGCGAGGTTGATGGCAGTCAGCGCGTGCCCCTCCTGTGAGTTGAGGCCGCACGCAATCATATAAGCGTCTCCAATGGTCTCCACCTTGTAGGAGCAGTGAAGCTCCACCAGTGCGTCAAACTTTGTGAACAGCTCGTCCAGCATGCTGATGATCTCTAACGTGCTGTGCCTCGCCGTCATCTCTGTGAAACCCACGATGTCGGAAAACACCACAGACACGTCGCTGAGCTCATCCGCAATCATTGACTGCCCAGACTTAAGCCGATCCAGCACACTGCGCGGCAGAATCTCCATCAGGATGCGTTCGTCCTGCTTCGCGGCGAGAGACTGTCGATAGTAGTCCACGATGCGCAGCTGCAATTGCACGCGCGCCCTAAGCTCCAGGTGACGAAACGGTTTGGTGACGTAGTCGTTACACCCGGCGCGTAGGCCGGCGCATATCTCCACCTCATCGTCGATGGCGCTGACCATGATGATGGGGATGTTGGAAGAGGGGTACAGCTCACGGATCTTCTGCGTGGCCTCTCGCCCCGTCGACCCCGGCATCATGAGGTCCATCAGAATGATGTCAGGGAAGTGTTCCACCCCCCCTTGCGTCAAGAATCGGCGCTCAAGGATCTCCAGCGCCTGATCTCCGCTCATCGCGTGCGTGACTCGAAACCCGTCGCTTGCCATCAGCTCCTGAATGACCTGCTGGTTGAGTGCATCGTCGTCCACGCTCAGAATCTCCATGGCGTTCCTCTGCTTCCTTGACACGCTACCACCATCCCTCGATCCGCCTATGAAGCTCAGAGTGTCAAGCCTCGACTGATGACGACCCACCATCAGCTGCCCCCGCAGTGAGGTGAAGCTCCTCGTGCGGGGGGTGCAACCCAGCGGGGCTGCTGCTGCTTCTTCAG
Organism: Tetraselmis chui; assembly: GCA_026401115.1. Lineage (NCBI taxonomy): Eukaryota > Viridiplantae > Chlorophyta > Chlorodendrophyceae > Chlorodendrales > Chlorodendraceae > Tetraselmis > Tetraselmis chui. Next base: position 85,347 of record JAPMLY010001335.1, read on the forward strand.
CAGCCGAATAGTTGCGGAGCGAATCGAGAGAAGATTGCACACTCGGGTTCGTTGACCTCCGAGGCTTCACAGAAACCTGCAGCCCATCAGAGAGGCGACGCATGTCACCCTCGGACGACTTGAGCGTGTCAAGGGTCCGGCTGAACTCCTTTTCCAGAGTTCGCCGCCTCTGGCTCATCACCCCATCATGCTGCACCTCGGCACACCCACCACCAGTGCTTCTACTGCTCTGCCGCGTTTTTGCCCTGTAAAGCGGGAGAGTGAGGGTGAAGCGGGTCCCGATGCCCACCACGCTGTCCACAGTTACCTCCCCCCCGTGCGCCTGCACCAGCTTCGACGCCAGCGACAGCCCCAGACCCGTTCCGCCGTGCAGGCGCGAGTGGCTCTGGTCCACCTGCTCAAACGGCTCAAATACGCTCTGCAAGTCCTTCTTCTCAATGCCAATTCCTGCAACACGTGCCATGCCAGTGAGTTCCTCGACGCAGTATACAATACAACGGCACTGTTTCCCCAGCCGGATCTGATACGCCCGGTGTCGTATTATGAAGTGGCATGCTTGTGTGTTTCAATGCCGGAGCAGTTCATACATCGCAATTTCATTTGGATGCTCATTTGAGCAATCGGTCTATCTGAAAAAACAAACGAGGTCACATTATCTGATGGACCAAAAGAGATTTAGGGAATGACTGTGTGGCTGTGAGGGATACGGAGGTGCGAAATCGCTCGAGATGGGTGTTTCATATGAGCACTACGCATATTTTAGCTCACAATCGGTTTATCTGAATGAACGAAGTCACATCATCTGATGTCCGGAAATAGGAGATGGTGGGGATTATGACAGACTGCGTGCATGGGTGCGAGAGAGATGTTTGGGCGCTTGGGATGGGGAAAGTGCGTGGTAATGAGAGTGACGAGAGGATGAATGAATGGGAATGAGCAAGGGGGGGCATCTATATCATCACCTGTGTCTGAGACGGCGAGCTCGAGCATGCTGCTGCCGGCGGAAGGAACCTTTGCAGACACGATCACACGACCACGTACGGTAAATTTGGCTGCGTTACCCATCAGGTTAAACATCACTTGCATAAGTCGGGTGTAGTCGCCGTAAACCAGCGGTAACTCGGTAGGCAGTTCGACCACCAGCTCTGCCTCGCTCGACATCAACGGCTCGATGAGCTGGGTGACCTCCTCCACCAGCTGGTGCACGCTCATCGGCTGCTGCATCAACTTTAGCTTGTCTTCCTGCAGTGACGCCTGGTCGAGAATGTTGTTTATCAGCTTCTGAAAGCGCCGCCCCGTTCCACTGACCAACGTGAGCGACTTTCGGCATTTTGCGCTCATCATCGCCTCTGACGCCAGTAGCGTATCTATCAGACCAATCATCCCGTTCAGTGGCGTCCGTAGTTCGTGCGTCATTATGGAAAAGAAGCGGCCCTTCCTCTTGTCCTGCTCCCTCAGTTGCTCCACTAGCGCGATGCTCATCTGTTGCATTCGGAGGTGCTTTCTGTCGGCGGCGGTTGAAAGGGCGCCGTGCGCGAGTGCGCTCGACATAACGCTTTTGGAAATAACGTCCGCGGCGGCCGTCAGCAGCTCCGTCCAAAGGTTGTCAAGCACGTGGGCGCGGTGCAGGAGGTCTAGCACCGGGAACATATGCCACACGACCACCGTGAGTAGCCGCATTCGCCGGATCGCAACCTTGGCTTTGTGCAGCCCCGCGCAGTCGTCGATAGCGGCGCCGTACATTCGCCACTGAAGGAAACCGACGCAGTAAAAAACGGCGCAGGCTAAGGCGAACAGCGAATAGCTGAGCCAACCGGTCGTCAACGAACTGAGCAGCCCACAACAGATCATGGCCCCTTGCATAGCCAGGATTCTGCAATTTCAGAAAGAGGAACGCCGCGAAACAATCTCAGCACTCTGTCTGTTCTTCTTATTCTCTGACAGCGCCAATATTGAAACAAATAACGTTTGTGTGCTAAAACAAATATTCGTAGTACGTGTGACGAACGAACGACGAGACGGTTTATATACCTGTAGAGCCATTCCACTGGTACGCCAACGGCGGAAACCCAGACGATGTATGCCAGAAGGCCGGTTGTAACCGCCCATGTCAGGTGGCGCAAGGGAAGGACGGTTAGTAGCTGGCCGTCATCGCCGAGTCGGGATATCGCCCAGACGGGCGCGTATCCGAAGAGGTGAAGCGTCGCAGTAACTGTGCCGCAGACGGCTACAGCCGCCGTGGGAGCTGTCAGCGTGCGGTGAGCGTCATCCGCTGCCACCCACAATTTTAAAGCTTCGCTGATGAGGTATGTGCCGTAGGAGGCGAGGCCGAAAATGTATGCGGGCTCGAGTTGTGGGGAGTATGCGACTGTCCGAGCCGTATCATCGCTTGGAGCCAGCAAGCAGAGGATGGCGGCAAGGAAGGAAAACACGGCAACCGTAGAAGTTGCCACGAACACATTCTTTCGACTCGCCTACATGATAGACGAGAAGAAACAGGGGCAGCGTAGAGTCAGACAGTGCCAGAAGAATCAATATGGACGAGACTGGATATTGGTATCCATCGGTTGTCACTATTATTTTTCACAGTGCCGTCGAATATTTATTGCCACATGCGTAGCGGAGATTAGACGCAATGGAAGAGATATGAAAAAGGTTGTACAATCTAAAGCACCGATTAATCCGGCTGCGTGGCATAAGTCCATGCCAACATCAGCTACCACTTGTTGATAGTGGTGTTGGCGCGGGGGCGATGTCAGGATACTCAAGGTCTAGGCTTCCGAAGTAAATCTTTTAAGGGTCGCAGCGGGAAAAAACGGGTAGGTTGCTCGCGCGGAAGTCGCAATATGCAGTCACAGACTATACGTCACTCTGAGACGTCCGACGGGCGGAGCCGATGCGACACTCACTTTATTCCACACACGATGAGACCTGTGTGGTGCATGTGGCAGTATGGCGCACACCTTTTCGCACGACGCTTTGAGATCAGCTTCGTCGGTGCAATAATCACCTCCGGCGGCGGGGTCCACCGGATGTGAGATCCCGAGTGGTCTCGTCCCTTCCGTATTTTTCGAGTTCACACCACATTCGGAAGGACGTTTCCCTGAAGACCTCGACCGTACTTGACCCAACGGCATCGTCTGGACGTGTGCTCAAGGCCGGAGAGAGTCGTCAAGGATACCGGAGAGGTTGAGACGGTGGCCGCGGAAGGGGGGGAGCTCGAGCACAATAATTAAGCACTGCGCACTTAACAAATTATTAATAATCAATCAATTCATTACTGCGCACTTAACCGTCCTCGACGGCTCGGGTGTGGGGTGCTCCTCACTGCAACGGAAGAGTGGGCACCTTGTTGCACTGTTCCAGCCTCCGAAAGCGCCGCCCCGGGCCTGCGTCACAACCGGTCGGTCGATTTGTTCAGAAGTTTGATGGCGCGATATACCACTAATACGGATCACATGTACCCTGAGCAGAAATATTATTCGGATACATCAGAGCAGTAATTAGTGTATCATCCCGTAGCAGCAAGTGTGGCTCCACGTACTACCCGGTACCGTATCTGTACAGGGCTTCGGTAGGGGCAGCGAATGAAATAACGTACAGCGCTCGCAATAATAAATAATAAATAATATATCAGCGCCCGCAATAATAAATAAATTGACGCCGCCTGCAGGAAGAGGGTGCCGAGGTGGGATTACATGTGAGTCCTATGTAAGAACCGTGATGGACGCTAAAAAAATAAAAGAAAAAGCAGGGGGAACCACCAATCAAATTTCAGTGTGTGATTTAAATGATTTAAATGACACCCATTCAAATGATGGGGAAAAAACAATAATAATGAAATGCTACACGACAGGCCCAGCAAGGAACAGGCGGGAGATATTCCACAGCAGTGGCATTGCCCTCCTGCAAAGCATCGCGAAGATAGCCCTAATAACAAATACGAAATGGATGTAGTTGTGCTAGAGTAATGCCTTTCTGCTGATTTCACACACACACACACACACACACACACACACACACACACACACACACACACACACACACACACACACACACACACACACACACACACACACACACACACACACACACACACACACAAACACACACACACACACACACACACACACACACACACACACACACACACACACACACACACACACACACACACACACACACGCACACACACACACACACACACACACACACACACATTGAGTCTTTGCATTTCTTTAATCAGACACACAGATTGCGAGAAAATATTAGAGAGGGACAAACACTCACAAAAACTCTCTCACACACACACACGCACGCACACACACACACACACACACACACACACACACACACACACACACACACACACACACACACACACACACATACACACACACACACACACACACACACACACACACACGGGTTTTAGGAAATTATTGTACAGTCCTCCACAAAAGTCCGGACAAGATTTCGCACCTTCACACGTAGAAAATGTAATCATGCGTCGATTTTATTGACAAATATCGTGAAATCCCAGGCAATGCTTTTGCGCGCAAAATTGAATGCACCGACAACTGCGAGGGGCGAGTTCGAACACTGCCGGGCATGTGTACTTGGGGTTATCGCGCCCGCACCCGTGCGGCACGCTCTTTCAAACAATCGCCGTACGTGCTCGGTAGACGAAAAGAGTAACGGGCGCACAACGCCGCAATATGAACGCTGATGCGATGGTCGCGCAAATATAATGCATAGGTGATGGAGGGAGGAGGTGTTGGGCAGGCCGCTGTGGGGGAAACGCAAAAAATCGCGTATGTAGACTTACCACCGATATGCGCACAAACCAAGGGCAAGCCGCTTTCGGCCACAATGTTCAAGCGATCATAACTTACTCATTTATGGTCAACACGTCTTGTAACAGAAACTGTTAGACGCGTCTGTTCAATGCGCGTCGAGCGCACCTATTTTGGAGTTCAAACTCCCACAAATAGATTTGTTATGAATTAGTTTAATTAACGAATTATTCCGGCACAGCTGAGCCGCAGTGCCAAGTAACACCCATCCAAGTCGGCTCACCTCCTGAGACGATTTGTGCGGGACTTGTCGCTATATGTCTACCAATCCATCATTCCTATTGACCTCCGAGCCTTATTCCCGACGCGTGCCACGCGTGGGGCGGGTGTGGTTGGCACAAGCACATACCCAAGCATTCCAAACACCACCGTCAACGTGATGCGTCCTTAACGGCCAAGTTGGACCTCGCCCCTCCCCTAAGCCAATCGCCCTCGCATGTTTACAGCGTGCAGTGTATATCCAAACCTGCGTCATGTGCGTTTTTGCTCGCTTGCTTTCCAAAAATCACCCGTGCCAGCGGCGTGAACTTCCGTGCTCTATTCACACACCCGCAAACCAAACCTCGCGCATTGAACACGGCACCCACGCCTCCAAACCCCCTCCAAAAAGCCCCCAAAAATACGGTTATGTGGAACACATAGAAGTATGCAGCTTGGTATGAGCGCTTGAGCAATGCCCATGCGTGGCGCTCAGAATGACGTGTGTAGTTCAGACAATTTCCCGGGAGTTTATGGGCTTATTTCGACAAACTCCACCGACAACACCCGCTTTTAGCTGAGGTTTAACCACTCCGGATGGCGGCTTACTGCTTGCTTCTCGGCTCTCCTACAATTGGGTGGTACTCGGGTATCGTCGTGCTTGACGTGGTGAGAGGGGAGCGTGTTCTTGACTAGCTTATGCTTAACATAATGCATGTCCGGACTTTTGTGGAGGAGTGTAGTAGGATAGCGACGCGTAGTTATTCTAATGTACCGCGGCTACCATCGTTGCGATGTGCAGTAGTTAATAACGAACCCACCCGTATCGCTACGCAATACTTTGTAGGGTACGTACCATCGTAGCGATACTACACAGTTGTTAATAATTAACAATAACAATCCCATTAACAATATGCACTCACACGAGCGTCGCCTACCAGTCATGCTTGGAGCATGATCGATGTTGAGTTGAGGTTTGTTTCGAACTTCTGCTCTCAGTCATGCTTGCAAAACGCCGCTTGTAGAGGTTGCCGGTGCGGGTTCCCTGCCAGTCCCATATCCCGGGGGCGCAAAAAAAAAAAAAAAAAAAAAAAAAACAATCCCACCCGTATTACTCAGGACGGGTACTTTCTTCAGATTTCTTTTGTCGCTATTCCTGCCACCGCCAAGGAAGTGAGCATAATGGATTACAAGAAGAAGAACATGAGCACTCACAGGGAAAATGGGAGAGGACGTGAGTGATACTGAATCATAACATATTTTCCAAACTCATGAAACTTATTTACTGTGCTTAAAAAAGGAGAGCTGATGATAAGGGGATACACCACAGACCGACAGACAGATGCTTGCAAAACGCCGCCTGTAGAGGGTGCCGGTGCGGGTTCCCTGCCAGTCCCATATCCCGGGGGCGCAAAAAAAAAAAAAAAAAAAAAAAAAACCGACAGACAGACAGACAGATACCCGTACACACACACACACACACACACACACACACACACACACACACACACACATACACACACACACACACACACACACACACACACACACACACACACACACACACACGTAGATCTTAGCAAATTAATGCAGGAGGATGCATACCGCCCAAAGTGCGGGTACTGGTAGTCTTCGTGGTACTTATGATAACATTACATGCGTCCCGATCTTGAAGCACCCCTAAGTAAGTACTGGTAGTAACTACACTGCGCAAGCGCCAGTTGCATAATAGCTACGCGCCCCCTCCAACAATTGGGTTTTCACTCAAATGTAAATGAAAACGAATTGCAATAACTTATTACCATATTAGTAGCGTGTTACCATATTTGACACCTGCCAGCGCAAACCAGGTAATGAATTGTTGTAAATCATTTTCATTTACATTTTCGTGAAGACCCGATAGTATTAGGTGGCGCTAAGCTAGTGTGCAACTGGCGCTCGCGCACAGTTGCTACCAACGTCATTTCAGTACTAACTAAATGTACGGAACGGATGAGTCGATGCTCTATATGAGATATTGTAAATGATGCATTGGCACTACAAGTTCTCTCCGGGTACTATCCTTAAAAGTGACGAGACAATGTTCTTTTGGGTTGTCGTGTGCATGGACCTACACTTTACCTACCTACCGCATAGCCTCACCCATTGGGATGGGTGTTAAGACTATTTCATGTGCTATGACAAGTGAAATTGAAATTAATGTACCGGTAGCCAACCGGTTAACGTCTCTGAGCCCTCTCAAATATGTAACATAAGAAACTTAGCACTTGGGGATAGACCGCGTATCACCTATGTCCGACCTAGCGGAAGTGTGTTGGAGTATTTTACTCCCTCTCCATGGAGTTTGTTGTGCGGTATATTGGCGGTGCCATGGTGTGATTAGGGAGGGGTGGGGGGGGGGGGGGGGGGGGGGGGGGGGGTTGAGGTAGTGATGGGTGGTGGGTTGTTTTGCGTGCTTTGGTGTGGTGGATGAAGAGGGAGTGATGCAGCTATTGGACCATGTGGAGGTGGAGTTGGGAGAGAATCCTCATGACTTATTACTAGTTGTGCTCATCTTCATGGAGTCGGTGATGAAGAAAGACGTGATGGCGCAGCTCAAGCACGTTGCCCATTTTGGCGCTACTACCCCGTGCTAGTTGCGCTTCACATAGCCCTAGCACGACTCAAAAAGAATCCTGGAGGGGGACTCTTGGCTTGGCTAGGGATACCTAATGAAGACAAAAATGTACGCTATCATGGTCATCAAAGCTAGGTCTGTTGATTGCCAAGATCATGGATGCGCGCTTCGCATGTTTGCAAAAGTGACGTTCACCAGCTACCGCCGCCCATCCAACACCAAATTATAGCGGCATATTGAAAAGTTCAAACGGTCGCGTGCCGAGCCTAAAAGACGGGCCACCCACCATGAGCGCTCTTCATGCTATTATGTCACTAATCCGGGCACCCACCGGCGGTGCATCGGTGAAGATGCTCTCGCATGCCCGTGAGAAATGGGTTGTTGATGGTGGGCAGAGGGTCGCAGCTGCTTGTGCTCGTTGGCGGCCATATGTTGCTGCTAGTGGGCAAAGGGTTGCGACTGCTAATACTAGTGCACATTATTCTTCTGGTTTGCGGCACACGATAGTTATTGTTGCATGTCGTAGTGAGTGGCAAGCCACGCGCGCCGGTACTAGTGGGCGGCAAGTTTGTAGTGGCGAGAGTGTCTCTAAAGGGCGTGGGACTACCGATGGAGACCATTACTATGCTTATGGGTCGGAGCCGGGCCTCAATGCATCGGGTGCTCCGTCCCCGTCGCGGGGGGGGATGTGACACTTTTGCCCCGTGTGGCAAACGGTTAACTGGCCGCACATAGCGCTCTAACTTCGCCCGACACACCAATGTGTATATAAATGGCAATGCCCCCCACCCCCACTTTTGCCCACCGTCGCCAAGCTCGCCACCTTGCGACTTCCTCACCGCCCCTTTTTTCCGTTTGTGCTTCGGGCGCACACCTTTTACCTTCCACCCAAGCTCGCCCTCTTTCCTCTCCGCGCCTCCAATGTGTGGCCGCTCTCGTTTCTCAAGTGGCCTCTTATGACCGTGATGGTTGCTTCCGTCCGTCGCACCATGGATCACCCCCTTGCCTCTAGTGGACTCACCCCTTGGCTTAACTCCCTTCCCATGCCTCGAGCTTAGCCGGTGATAACACCCCTCATCCCCCCCCCCCCCGCCTCCCTCCACCCCTCCCCCACCTCCACTTTATGGACCCCCGTTGCCTGACGGTCAAGCCTTTATGCTCTCGTCTGCAACCGCACTCCGCCGAGAGGCTGCTCTCCGATTTCCCCCTCGCGCCTTTGCTCATGTCTCTTGGTGCTCCGACAACAACCATGTCGCTTGTCGATTGCGGCCCAGACATGTCATTGCGGCCCGGGGGGTTCGTGCGACAGCGAGAGACTACCTCACTTTTGCTCTACAAGACACCCTCGAATATGCGAGCTCCCTTTCCTCAACGGACTCTCGTGCCGCCTGACCTTTTTCTGGCAATTCATCTCTTTGGCGGCCTCCTCCTCCGTCCGTTTCCGGCTACTGCCGGTGCTCGCATCCACTCCCTTGTCCAACATCGAGTCCGTTATGGTTCTCTGGGTCCGGAGAGGATGGACTCACGGGCATTGGCACCCTTTTACATGATATTCGGGATGGAGGTGAGCCTTCCCGTGCGTGCCCGGGGGCTTATGTATCTCAACGTCGTTGTGGTGGTCGGGGCCGGAGTGGAGGGTGGCTCTCGTCATAGCCGGGCCCGGCCTACTCAACGGGAGGGGCATCACCCACCGTCTTTGACCCACTCACCTCTCGGAAGGTGATCTCCGACGCCGTGTTGCCTTCCGTAGAGCCCGTGAGCTAGTGGGAGGTGGCGAGCTGCGACGCGTCCGTATAGCCATGCACGGAGCCGACTTCGGAATAGTGGAGGACGTGGACGTGGCTTTGGCTTACTCTTCAGCGGTTGCATCATGCGTCAGGTACTCCCCACCCCGACGGTGACCTCCCCGACCCCCGGCGAGCCCTCCCCTCACTTATCTATATGACCGTGACAGTCTCAAAATATGTGAGGAGTCTATGCTCCATGTCAGCCCCCCATGTTGATGGCTAGCGATGGAAACATGTCCGTGACTTGAATGTTCCGGAATGGCGTAAGAGGGTTTATCATCACTCGGCGGGAAACAATCATGATGTTTCGGCAGACTTTCTGGCGAGTGCCACCGGGTGGGCTCTTCACAAGCAGACAAGTGTCGACCGTGACGCCCCTCGCCTTCGGCGTGAGGCTATTAAAGTTCGGCCGCTAGCTGATGGCAGCGTCCGGTCGCGGTTAGCTCACTGTCACGCCATTGCGCGGATAGCGTCTGTTGCGACCGACCACTTGGGCCTAGTACACATATATGTTTTCACCAAAGTTGGTATCGAGCCTGCCATTCATACCAATCGTATCGGCTTACAATTTTTTCTTGATTACAACCTATTCTGCCTAGACTTGGAAAACGCCTTCAACACCATTTCCCGCCGGAGTTTCCTTGCATAGTTGTACAAGAATCCCGACTTGCATCCTATAACCCCGTTGGTTGAGATGATATATTCACGAGACTCCACGGTGTATTGTTTCGACCGCAATGATGCCTCGCTCTTGTACGGCACGGTTCCGTCTCTTACGGGTGTCCGACAAGGAGATCCTCTTGGCCCGCTTTTGTTCAACTTGGCGATCACCAACCCCTCCGGAATATTTGGGAACGGTGTAAGGATTCATCCGCGATCCAAGCCTTTGTTGACGATGGCAAGTACTTGATCAAACGCCTTGTGTCCCGAATGTGATTGCAGTGGCTACGGGCGCCCGCCGGCGGCGCAGCGGCGGCGGCCCCGGAGGGGGGTGCGTTCGCATGCCCGTCGGCACCTACCTCTACCTCCACGCGGTGGGCGTTGGTAACCCCGTAGCCGTGCCAGGCTTGGCACGGTAGGGGGTTGAACGAGGTACCGACAGTTGCGATCCGCGGGACCAACAGCTGTCGGGAAGCCATGTACAAAGGGTTTTGGAAAAACATAATATCCGTACACTAACACATGGATCTCCTGCTCGGCATGTCCGATATGTTTTTTCAGCGACAAAGTACTTACAGATACTCTCCCGTCATGACGGGAACGAGGTCTGCGGAATGTTTTTTGGCGAAGAAGGGTACGGACGGATCAGCGGTGGGACGCGGGTGTTGGAGCTGGCGGCGGGTAGCTTGGAATCATCGCTAGGGCGTGGCGCTCGCTAGCAGTCGCCAGCCCTGCGAGAACTTTTAGTCTCCCCTAGGGGAGAGGCATGAAGCTGCGCATGTCGGAGGTGGGTCGCAGCCGGAGGAGCGGCACGGTCTGGCGGCGGAGGTCCTTAGGATCACCCGCCGCCGATAAAACCCGGTACGGGGGGTTTTGATGAATATTCCCGTACCCACCATCTTTTGAGGAACGGCGACTCGATACATGTGATCTACAACCCCTCGTCTAGTCGGTACATGATTATCGAAAGGCTACCTCAGGCAGTGTGCCCCGGGTTATCGCAACGGCACACTGCTCATGTAGGCGGCCCCCTAACAATGTAAACCACCGGGGGAGGGTACGGACGGCACAACGCGATCAAATGGGTGGTAGAAACAGACGACGAATGGACATGGGGCATGAGAAAATCTGGCTCGGAGGCAGGAGAGCCAGCCGGACACCGTCTGCAACCTAGCTATTTTCTCTTCCTAGCCCCCGCAGGAGGAGAGCAGGCTAAGCTAGGTGGCGAGTCGCGCCGAGAAGAGCGACTAATACCTCGGACGGGGATGTGCAAGGATCGAGTCGAGACCGTCGACGACCTGAGCGATGGGGGGTTTTTATCTGCCTTTCCCCCCTAGCTCCGGCACGACCGGAGTCGCACATGAGCAGAGGTCAGGCAGGTCCGACTCGACCAGCACCAGCTGACCGGCTTAGCTTATAAGCTACCTCGCTGCGGCTGGAGCAGGCCGCGCATCGTGGAGATTAACGACATTTTTAATTTCATAATGTATCCAACAAAAAATATGTATAGAAAAAAATACATGGATACGGGTATGTTTTAGACGGTATCGCTACTGCCAATGGAGAGGTTGGGATTAGTGGTTCACGGTCTAGCCCCTAGCTACGTAAGTCCACTAGGCATAAGCAAGGGGAGGGGATAGACAGCAACCGGTTAATTCTGGTATTGTTGTAAACAATTTCATTTCATTTCATTGCGGTGGCTACGGAGGAATTGAAGAATGTATGCTGTAGGGTTTAGTCAATAAAGTCTTCGTGCATGGTGGCCGTGGATACAACCCCTGAACTAGTTGAGGTGATACGGGCAAAGGTCGCCGTTGTTACGGGTACTAGTACCTAGGAGCCCCTTTGGCGATGGACTTCTCGATGGCATATGGCCCTCCGGCATCTCACAATGACAATTATGTTCATTCTTGGCTGCAAGACACCGTGAAGGCTCATCAGCTCCCCTTGGACAAGATCGTTTGCTTTGCTATGTCGGACTTCGGAGGGACACATGATGCTTTTCGCTTGATGATTACGTGTGCGGTTAGCCGCTACGTATGGGTTCTTGCTGCGCACCCTCCGCCTAGATATCTGCCGACCGTACGTTGTTGCCGCAAATAGGGCCGTTCGTACTGCAATTTTCCGAATCTTAGGCGTTTGTGAGGACGGAATTGTTATAAACGCCAGCTTTCCCTCCCCGCGGAGTTTTGGGTCTTTATGTGCCGTCCCTCGAGGTCGAGGGTGAACATGTTCACTATTCTTCATTCAATGCGACGCTCGCCAACTTGATTATTGATTACGAGTCCGAGGCGCTAGGTCCTATGTACGGTCTTATCAAGCACGAACTATTGAATGTTGCCACTTCTACTTTACCGTGGGCGGTCCAATTGCGCGGCTCGTATGATACGATCTCCACTATGGGCGGGTTTTCGGAATCGGATCTCGTGGTGTTGAGTAACATACTAAATCAAGACCTTTCCGATTATGTTGGCCCGATGTCGAGTTGGTGGTATCACCGGCTAACAAGGCGGTGGCGCCCGCTACCCAATTGACTTGCCTACAACTTCCGACTTCCGATGCTCTCACTCGCACGGGAGATTCCGAGGGGCACATTCAACGGGGTATTTCACGCATTCTTCGTGCCCGGGCCTAACTTGACCTCTTGGCGTTTTGCATGCCTTCTCCACCGGACTGTATGAGGGTGATTTCAGGAAAGGGCCGCGGGGCTTTGGCTCCCTTTTTCGCTCCACATGAGTCAAGTTTCAAGGCGCCATCCGATTGTTGTACGATGACAGCGCACAAGGTGCATGGCCTCACTGCGGAGCGCGCCTCTCATGTTCGGAAGTGCCCTTGGTGCAATGAGGCTCCCTCATAGTCTCGTGGGTCTTGATCTTCGTCGACGGTATCGGGCACTTCTATATCGGGTGAGCGGTCCACAAGTCCTATGCGTATGGACCACATCCCCCGGTCCCCGTGCTATTGGTACGTCATTCAAGTCCACGATCGGACTGTCCACGTGCTTGAAGAGTTCATTCTTGAAGCGGGGGCTACTAAGGGGCGGGACTTGCGGTTAGAGGTCCGCCGTATTCGGTCGGGATCTTCTCGAGATCATCATGGGGATGTGGTTTGGTTAGACTTCATGGCTCCGCAAAGTCATCTTGTTGTTGATGTGACGGTTGGAAGTGCTCGCACAAACACCAATGTTCCGTATAGGTGCTCGTCTCCCACTCCCGGGGAGTCTTGCATTGGGAGTTGGGCATGGCAAACTTTATGCGGACCTCCGCACTTCCGCTTTGCTTGGCACTCCGGTTCAGTCGGTCCATGACCACTATCCCGTCGCTTTGGAGGATGTAGGCCGGTTTGCGCCTATGGCGGATGAGTTGGTTGATCGCCAAGCTATTTTGGTGGCAGTTTGTCGCTTCCTTGGCATGGGTGCTGTTGACTCTCGTTCTTTGCGCTCTGATAATTATGTCCGTATGCAACATTTCCTTCGTCGAAATACTTATGTTTCTTTTCGGCATTTTTTGGGGGATGTGCTGCGAGCGTTCATGCAACGTCTTTTTGTTGCCCTTCATGGTACTTTGGGTTCCTATCTCCGCGACGCTTTGCATGAGGGCAGTGTTGATGTTGTGGCATGCCTTCTTGTTCCTCGGGTTTAGGCTCTTCTATGTTTTCTTCTCTTTGTTTGGTGGCCTCCGCTGCTTTTCCTTGTAAGAATTCTTATTTAAGTAATATACTAGCAATATCTCCCGGTAGTACAATACGCACATTTAGTTTAACATGCTTCAAGACAATAGGATATTATGATTTCCCGAGGCACACTAGCTACGTCGCCAAACTATGGATGACCGTTACGAGAGATCGCAGCTTGGGCTACGTAGAGCGTGTGAGGCATGGCGGGAGTCAACAAGGCCTATTCAAGTATACTGCGATAAAGGGAGGTGACAGAGGACATTCACTTTTCTCTTTTCATTATTACATTGACTTTTAGATTAAACCGTAGCATTTTCAATCACTCCCTCACCTGCAATCTCCGCTTGCGTAATTGCTTCGTGTTAGCAGTATGCCATACGCTAACTTAAACAGTGCGATTATACAGATTCCGTCACTGAGCGCCCCGCTAACCTCCCGGCAGAATTCCTCCCCTCCGCCCTTTGACCCCGCGCCCACAAATCCGACTTCATTAGCTTCCTCGAGCATCGATTTGTTGAATAATGCGCAAATAACATGCGCCGTCCCTCTTTATAAAGTAAGCAAAAGTCGGCGAACACATGGCACCGATAACAACCTTTGGACCAATGTACCGGCCATACATATAAACATGCCCCTCTCGCCCCCGCCCTACTACGTTCGCCGCCATTGGTTCAGCTTTACCGCAGAAATTCCCCCTACTTTCATGAACCATACTACCGGCGCCCCTCAAACCTTGGCAAGCATCTCATCTCTTCTCACCCTCAGCACGTCCGCACTAAACATCCCAGAAAAAACTCATTGCCAAATATCAACTCGAACTAAACCGCATCCTACTTTCCAAACTCTGAGCGTAATACAAGAATCAAAACAGCCTCAATTTGCTAATCTAAAGTGGCGTCACACTCATCCGTCAGCAATTACGCTTATTCAGAGCTCTCATGTTTGTGTCGGGCATGGCGGGCCACATAGTTGTAAATGTGGTGTTTGATTTATCCCCAGTTCGGAAATGGAACCCCAAGTTCACAAATGCAAACTAGTTTTGAGTGTTCGAACATAAAGCACCGAGGTTTGTTTTGACTTCAATGGTAACATGTAAGGTTGCCAATTTGTTGTGAGTGCGTGCGTGTGTGTGTGTGTGTGTGTGTGTGTGTGTGTGTGTGTGTGTGTGTCCGTGCGGGCTTGTGTGAGTGTGTGTGTGAGTGCGTGCGTGTGAGCGTGTTCGTCCCGTGAGTGTGTGACTGCGTCCCGTGCGAGCGTGTGCGTGCCTGCATGTGTGTGTGTGTGTGTGTGTGCGTGCGCGTTTGTGTGAGTGTGAGTGTGAGTGCGTGTGCGAGAGAGGGAGGGAGATAGAGAGAGTGAGACTGTGTGTGTTTGTGTGAATTTGCGCGTACGTACGTGTGTGTATTCGTGTGTGTGCGTCGGAATGTGCGTGCGTGCGTATATGTGTATTTTTGCGTGGGTACGTGTGCGTGTTTGTGAGTGTGTGTGTGTGTGTGTGTGTGTGTGAAAATGCATTTGTGTGAGTTCGTGTATGTGTGTGGGTGAAGGGGTGGGGGGTAAGTGCGTGGGTGCGTGCGCGCGAGTGTATGGGTGTGTGTGATCGCATATATTGTATGTGAGCATACAGGCGCAAGCGCATATGTGTGTGTGTGTGTGTGTGTGTGTGTGTGTGTGTGTGGTTTTAAATTATTTTAGCGCAATCGTGTGTGTGTGTATGTGTGTGTGTGGGTGGGTGTGTGTGTGTGTGTGTGTGTGTGTGTGTGTGTATGTGTGTGTACGTGTGTGTACGTGTGCGTGCCTGTGTGTGTTCAACTACGTGCGTTTTGTGCGACCGCGGGCATGTATGTGTGTGCGTGCGTTTTGTGCGATCGCGCGCGTGTGTGCGTGTGTGTGTATGTGCGTGGATGCGTGTGCGGCCACGCTTATGTGCATGCGTGTGTGTGTGTGTGTGTGAGAGAGAGTGTGCGTGTGCGTGTACGTGTGGGTGGTTACGGACATACGTGGACTCGTGTGCGGGAACGTTTATGTGCGTGCGTGTGTGCGTGAGTGTGTTTGTGTGTGTGCGCGCGCGAACATGCGCGTTCGATATAGCGATTGATTAAAGAAACTGAGTGTCGAGATTAAAGATTGTATACGGTACGTCAAGAATTGAGTTGACCATTACATTTCGTTGGACAAACATAACTCCAGCCAACATATTTCCAACAGTGTGCTTTGCTATTCGCACCGCTGTGTTCACATGGGAAAGCCATTAATGTAGGGAATGGAATCAATAATGAACAAAATCTGCTGCGCATCAGATTATTAGGCACGCCCCGTGCCACGAAACAAAATGGGTGCCTCGCGAAAAACGGCACGAAAAGAAAGGCCCGCACTATCAGAACAACGTCTCCATTTGCTCCACAGCAGAGACCAGCTCGTGCGTTATGCCTGGCTCATACATCGAGTGCCCTGCACCCGGCACCAGACGCAGCTCCGCTTCCGGCCACGCTGACTTCAGGTCTAACGCCGTCCGCATGGGGCACACAAAGTCTAGCTGCCCCTGCACCATCACGCAAGGCAGGTGCCTGATCCTGTCCACGTTGCGCAGTAGAGCCGACTCGCCGCGCAGGAACGCGCCATTCACACTGCAAAGCATCACCAGCGAAACAGCACACCGCCAGACTTAGTCACGGCTAAACAGTCCCGCGTCAACCCATCCCCTCGTGCCCATCCATTCTGCCCCCTTTCTTCACCATCGCTACCCGACATAAGCTCCAAGCGTCATGAATTTGCCTATTCACATTCCAACTATCTAGGGCGCAGAGAAAGAAAGCTGTCAATTCCCCGAATAGCATCCTTCGTTGGAATCAGTACTGTAATTCAAAACTCTTCCCCGGCATCGCATTGGGGAGAGCCACATCACAATATCACTGCCACAATATCATCGCCCACTCTCTTCACCATACTACTCCTTTTCTTCGATGAACAGTAAATGAATTTTGAGAATGCACCCATGTTTCACAATGGCTCTATCAGCATTATAATCCTGATACCCTCCCACCCTCTCGGTCGTGGCTTTCACAAAATAAGTGTCATAAGGCATGCTTGCGTATACGCTGAGCGAGGCGATGTACCTGTAGTGGCATTCGAGAAGCGCCTGCGCATTGACAGGACCAGAAACCTCGCCAGCCACCGGAGAGGCCGCCCCTGGCACACCATGACCCAAACCTGATGCAACCCCCGCACCCGCCTCTTGTTTCACGCGATCTGTCTCCCCGCCCGCCACGCCAACCCACTGCGTTCCGTTCCAGCTCTACAGCGCACAGCCACGGTCCTCTCAGCCAGCAATGGATTAGATTAGGCTCAGTCAGAAAGGCAG
>JAPMLY010001335.1:105000-108627 GCA_026401115.1 Tetraselmis chui
CGAGTTTCCGCTCTGTAATATAAATTCTACCGCAGCGACGGCGACGGTGCTGCGCATAAAAGCGGCCGCCGTCGTCCATTGAATTTTTTTGATTTTTGATATATTGTAAAAAAGTCACGCCTTATCATCCCTGTACCTGCACAACACGTGCTCGTGCTGGCCATGTTGCGCTGAAATGCCGCAAGTTAGATTGTTATGTCAACAATGTACATAGATCATGAGTTACCTGTACTAAAAATAAAAATGTAACGAAGCCCACAAAGCAGGATAAATGTTTTACAAGATAAATACGTGGAAACCGCCAAGCAAAAAGGAGAAAGGAGGAAAAAGCACCACACGCCTAAGCCTGTGGAACAGGAAGGCATGCCACAGTATCAGCACTGCCCTCCTGCAAAGCATCGCGAAGATAGGAATCCAAAGTACCTATCATGAAGAGAAGCAGAAAGACGTTGCAAGAATTATCGCTACACATCCCCCAAAAACCGTCGAAAGGGAACATAGTTGTCGTAGTTTGTGGTATATATGTGGTATGTGACCACATATGTCAACTATGCTTTTTCGGTGCGCCGGCAAAGCGTACGCCTAATACGCTCAAGGTCGCGGGGTCGATACCCAATGCGTCCGATTACGGTATGTAGGCGTGTCACGGTCCGAGAACAACCCCCACCTTCCACATAATTGGATCGACGAACGAAATGTCGCATGCGGACATAAAACTCGGAACGCAATGAACGAGAATCCGGTGCATCCATGCCATGGAAGCGACGAACTGCCACAAAGATTGCCATGCGATCAACCAAAGCTGCCGCCATAGGCACCAACCGGCCACCGTCCTCCAATAAAGCGAAGGGATAATAAAAAGAAATGAAAAATATTTTTACAACATTAACCGGGTCAAATGTCCGGTATGTTGTCTAAGGGCCCACCAAAACCTACCATGTAGGTCTTGTGATCAGGGTTCAAGGCCGGATACCTTATTCCTAGATACTTTTCGGGACTACCTCTCGCAACCTCAACAAAATATTTTGAAGATCTAGATTAAAACTCGGACGATACCGGTAATTCGAAAATATAAATTACGCTATATAAAGTGCAAAGTCCGTTTTGTAATCCACATTTTCCTTCCACTCAACAAATAAAAGTCATGCCCCTAGTAGTGCTCGCACGGGCGGATCCCTAAGCTAGGGGGCAAGCTTGATAGCCCCTTTCCCCTTTCCTCCTTCTCGTTGCTTCTTCCACTGCTGCCTCGGGGATATGTGTATATGATATGATTTGTCATACATCACCATGTATGACTACGGGTTTTCATAATTTGTACCTTTTCTATTAAATACCGCTAGATATAGCCAATCGATTTCTTAATTCGTAGCAGACACGCTAAAGCTCATATTGGCGCACATCACCGATTGCGGCCACGGGGCGAGCGACCATCCCTATCCTACGGTATGGTACACCACTCACGCCTACCAGAGGAGGTCCGCCCGCCTATCACGCCCGCCTATAAGAGAAGGATGGCTAAGGCCGCCCTAGTGCGTCCCACCGTCGGCACCCCCTTCCTAGTCCGAGGCTAGGATCGGGGCGCTTACACTACGGAATGGGGACCGCGCGCAATACGGAACTTTTAATAGTAAGAAGTGCGTATCGGTAAACATAAGTGATAAAGCTAGGGTACGAGAAAATAATTATAAATATTTCCGCTTCACGAGCAACCGCAGCTCGATTGGGTGAGAGGCGGAAGGGGCGAGGAAGGAGGTGGACGTTCCCGTAGTTGCGATGAGGAGAGGAAGGTAGGGCGCATGTGTAGCACTAGTCGAGCCTAGAAAAGAAGACGTTCAGCGCCTTGGGTTTCTTGGGTATTGCATGTAGTGGTTATCGGGCGGGGAAGCGCGTCGGCACGTAGCGGATCGGGCGGTTATGTCGGGGCGCATCGCGGCGGGTGAAGCATTCTGTTGTTCGCTAAGAAAAGGGAAAACAACTTATTCTTGGCAAACGTTAGTAGGCATGTATTCGTGTGTGTGTGTGTGTGTGTGTGTGTGTGTGTGTGTGTGTGTGTGTGTGTGTGGAGCGTTAGAGGCAGGGGTTGCAAGGGCGGGCAAGGGGGTGCCGTCTTGGCGCCTTGGCGTGCGGGGTCTTGAGGCGGTGTTGGCGTCCTCACATGTGTCGGGCTTAGAAATCGAAGAGGTAGAAACTTATACTCGGAAGATCCTCCGTGATGGGTCGGATATGGGGTGATAGAGGCTAAAACATGGGCATCTCCGTCCGGGATGGCGAGTAGGGCGTCCTCAAATGAAAAACGTATACATAGAGCGTGTTGGCCGGAAAGGAGTTCGAGCCGACCCCCACCCCCGTTCAACCAAGGTGTCTCCCTCCTAGACGCTACCCCTGAGCAACTCACCTTCGTCCATGCCGAACTCGCACGCTTCGTAGCAACAGGACTCTGGGAGCCCACCACATGAAGCCAATATGTGTCCATACTCTTTTTAGTCGACAAGCCCGGCATAAATCAATGGAGATTAATCGTCGACATACGGCATATGAACACCTTTTTTGTCCGAAAACGGCTCCGGATGGAAGCATTGCTGGGCTTTCGACACCTAGCAAAAAAAGGCGACTACATGCTCTCCTTGACCTAAAAGACGGTTTTTACGCTCGAAAAAATCGTTCCAGAGCAGCGCGGCTTTCTAATTGTCAACGTACAACTTAACATACTAACTTGCCTACCGATGGGTTGGTCCCTCAGCCCCTACCGCTTCTGCGCTCCCACGGACACCTTCGTGAAACACCTCCGCCAATCCGACCCCGGCGGATTTACGACATAGCACGGCAGGCCTACGCGCCCCGACGGCAACATTTCCAGCAAGCGTTACCTCCGACATGCACGCTGGAGGGGCGCCAAGATCTTACCTTACATCGATGACTTCCTCCTCTTCGCGGAGACCCGGGAACTCGCGATGGCCTTTCGCCACCGCGTCGACTGCCTACTCACCGGGCTCGGCCTAATCTGCCACCCCACCAAGGGTTTCTCAGAGCCAACCCAGACGGGACACAACATGGGCATCGACATCGACACAGCAACCGGTTATTTCTTCGCACCTTTTGCAAAACTTCAATAGCTTATAAAGCAAGCCATGACCCTCTTACAACGCTCTACTCGAACAAGCATATGGCTACCACTAAAGGAGCTCCAATCGTTCGCGGGTCATGCTCAGTACATGTTTCTCGCTATCCCGGTTGCACGATTCTCCCTCCGCATGTTGCACTCCGTCCTTGGCGACAAGTGGGGAAGCCCACTACGCCTCACCTCGCAGCTCCGTCGCGATTTGCTGTGGTGGACATACGTTCTCAGTCATGCCAACAGAAAAAGAACATCCACCGCCATGTCGGGACAACCTACATCCACTAAAAAGATTCAAGTTGGTTGGGAAGCGGTCCTTAACGGCAACGGTCCTCAACGGCAAACTCGAAGCACGCGGCTTCTAGGGAATTTAGGACGAGCACCATCACATCACTTGGAAGGAATTGAAGGCCGTCCGCCTCGCCGTCCTCAGTTTTCTACCACATCTTGATGGCCGCGACGTCCTCCTCCACGAAAACAACCATGCCGTGTGCCGCGTCATGGCCAACCTT